>CANJKZ010000167.1:2307500-2587500 GCA_947471745.1 Closterium sp. Naga37s-1
CTTGACTGGCGCCCGTCTATCCCTATGTGCCTGGCAGGAATCGTATGCCAAGCACAGGACAACGGGTGGATGGACGAGAGCGCTGTGCAGACCTGGCTGACCAAAGAGGTGCTGCCCCATCTGAACCCCCAGCGCGGCCAGAACGTGAGGTGTGCGATGCCGGTGTTGGACTCCTACCGCGGCCACATCACCCAGACCATGCTTCAATCTTACCGCACGCACAACATCAACCCTGCAGTGATCCCAGCGGGTTGCACGAGCCAGATTCAACCCCTTGACGTCAGCATCAACCGGTGCTTCAAGGCTGCTGTACGAGCGCGCTACGACAGGTGGTTCATGCGTGAAGGGATTCACCTGAAGACGAAGAAGGGTGAGTAGCCCTTTGAATAAAACTTCTGCTTTGTTTTCTTTCCATGTCTCTAACGGCTCGCTACCCCTGCCTCTGTCCTGCGGAGAGTCACCCTACAACGGCAGTGAGACTACAGGGGTTGGCACGAACTACTAGAGATGATCGTAGCTTTGCTTGGTTCCTTAGTGCTTGCACATTCACGAGAGAAATCGGCAAGAGTTTCCACTAGCAAAGTTGGAATGACAGAATGATACAACAAGCAATGACAACAATGACTACATCAGGCACCTAGCAACCCTGCTACTAGCCTGGTCGACCGCCAGCGCAGCTCGGTCGACCGCCTGCCAGCGTTGCGTAGAGGAGCCGCGCCAGCACTGCAGAAGGGCGACCTGCCAACAGAGCGGGTCGACGGCGTGCCAACGCTGCAGCAGAGTGACTGTCCAGCGTTGCCCCGTAGAACACAGCAGTGCGCACGCTCACAGATACGCGCAGACGATTGGCCCGACTTGCCTCGTTGGGCATCCGTCGGCTGTTGTCTGCGCCTGACAAGCCAAATCGACTCCGGGAATCCAGCCCGCAGTCGCCTGCGCCATCACAACCTTGACGATGTTCGTGTGCCTCCGCAGAACTCGTCGAGCAGGTTACCCGGTCGACCCGGTCGACCACCAGGTGCTTCCGGTCGACTACCACTGCTTCTAGTCGACCACCAGGTCCCTCTGGTCGACCACCAGGTGCCTCTGGTCGACCACAACTCCCGTCGAGCTACCCCCTGGTCGACGGACCCCTTCCGTCGACTAGAACCGTCAGCAGTTGTCGCCGATCTCCCCTCGTCGACCGCTGCTCACTTGTCAGGTCGACGGACTGCTCCGTCGACCTCGCGGTCGAACTGCAGGTCGACAGACTGCTCCCGATCGAGCTGCAAATCGACGGACTGCTCCCGTCGAGCTGCAGGTCGACGGGGACCTCCTGGTTGAGCTGCAGGTCGACGGAGACCTCCCGGTCGAGCTGCCCCTCCTGGTCGACGGCCCACACGTCGCCCAGACCAGTCAGTTGCAGCTGTCGAGCTCCCTGGTCGACAGCAGCACCACAACGGTCCCCTTCAGCTCGATGATGCCTGTCGAGCAGCTCTCTCACTGTGAACGGTCGGCTGCTACTCCCGTACATCCGACCAAGTCGTCGGCGTTGCCCAAGCGAGGGTGGGGACAACACTCCATTCCTGTTAACACTCCCCTGCCGCGCTCGCGCTTGGGCCTCCAGCCCACACGGCAGTACTCCACGGAGAAAACCCGTCATCGGCGTACACCCCACACACAGCACGCCGTCACCGCACCAGCCGTGCAGAAGGGCACGGCACCTACTGCTGCACCTCATCGTCGCTGACATCGGCCAGATGAACTTGGCCGATGGCGACAGAGCACCGGATGAAAGCCGGAAAATGCAGCGCCTTCGTCAGGAAGTCCGCCGGCTGCTCGGTGTTCGGGATGTATTTCAGCACGAATTTCCCACGCCTCACCATGTGCTGCAGCCAGGCGTAGCGTCGCTCCATGTGCTTAAGGTTGCATGTCAGCACCAAGCCCTCAGTGACCGTGATTGCCGACTTGTTGTCGACGCGGAGAATGGTCGGCTTCCCAGCGTCGAGCAGCTTGAATTTTGCAAGGAGGAAGCGAAGTCGACGCCCCTCCTTGTCGGCGTCCGTGGCCGCCACGTACTCCGACTCGGTCGATGACAATGTCGCGCACTTGATGCGCGAGCTCGACCAGGAGACGGCGGCCCCTCCGTAGACGAACACGTAGCCTCCCGTGCTCGTCCGGTTCTGCTTGTCGCCCGCGCCGTCGGCATCGACGTAGCCGATCAGCTCCAACGATTCTGGTCCACCACTGAACTCCAGGGCGGTGTCGCGGGTGTCGGCGAGGAAGGCAAGGCAGCGGTCGACCTCGCGCCAATGCTGGTCGCTCCTCACCGTGAGGCTGCTCCCCAGCTTGCTGCAGGCGAACGCGATGTCCGGCCTCGTCGTCGTCACCGCGAACTGCAGCGAGCCGACCTTCTGCCGGTGCTCCTCCTCCTCGCGCTTCTGAGCCTCCTCGTCGTCGAACGTCAGCTAAGCGTAGGCGACGACCGAGACCGGCATCTTGGGGACTCGACCGCCCTGCTCCTCGTCAATGAAGCGCCTGCGCAGCTTGTCGGCGTAGCCCTGCTGGTGCAGCCACAGCTTCCTGGCCGGCCTGTCGCGCACAATCTCCAGCCCAAGATACTTTACCACCGGCGAAATCTCACGCAGCTCGAAGGCGGCCTCCAGCAGCTCCTTCAGCTCCTTCAGCATCGCGGTGCTGCTGCTGGCAGCGAGTAGGTCGTCGACGTAGACCAGCACCCAGCAGGTCACTCCGTCGCCGCCGGTCTTGAAGTAGAGCGCCTCGTCGACCTGACTCTTCTTCCAGCCTGTGCCCAGCATCACTCCGTCGAGAGCCCTGTACCACAGCAGCGGCGACTGCTCCAGCCCGTAAAGGCTCTTCAGCAGCTTACACACCCGGCCGGTCCCGTCGTCGAAGTAGTCCGGCTGGTACATGTAGAGCACCCTGTCGAGCTTGCTCTGCAGGAAAGCGTTCTTCATGTCGAGCTGCATCAGGTTGAGGTCAAGGATGGCGACGATGCTGAGGAAGATCCTCAGGGTGACGTAGCTGCTCACCGGCGAGTACGTCTCGTCGTAGTCGGCACCATACATCTGCGTGAAGCCCTTCACGACCAGCCTCGCCTTCTCGCGCTCGACGGTGTCGTCGATGCGGTACTTGGTCGTCAACACCCACCGGTTCTTCATGATATTCACCCCGCGTGGGCGTTCGACCAGCTCCCAAGTCCCCATTCTGATGAGGCTGCGAATCACTTCTTCCATGGCGGCCTTCACCGCCTCGCCCTTCCAGCTCGACAGCGCCTCCTTCACCGTCATCGTGGCGATGTCCCAGCGGTGTTCGGGGTCGGCATGCACGTCAGGGTCGAGCTCCGGCAGGTCTTCATCCTCCTCGGCATCGTCGTACAACAGGTCGGCGTTGACCTCGTCGTACACCGTGGTGAAGGCAACTGGCGGTAGGCAGGCGTAGAAGCTCAACCGCTCCGGCGGCCGTCGAGCTCGACCTGTGCGTCGCAGCTCAGGCTTCGTGATCGGCACCTCCACCACGTCGCTGTCGATGGACTCCTCACCCGCCGACTGCTCCCCTTCCTCGTCGACGTCCTCGTCGTCGACCAGCTGCTTCGACCCATCGACCGGCTGCTCGTCTGCTGCTGACTTCGACAGCTCCCTTGTCGACCGCCCCGACTGCTGCTCCCCTGTCGGCTGCACCGCTGCTGTTGCCTCCTGTTCGACCGGCTCCCCTGTCTGCTGCTCCCCTGTCGTCGACGGCTTCCCATCCTGATCGACGAGCTTGGCGCCTTGTCGACCGCCGGCAATGCCATGGGCAGGCGCCACAGGCGACGCCTCAAGGCTCCCCTCATTGTCGGTGGTCGACACAGGTGCCGACCCAGGCCGATCTGCGATGGGGAACGGAGGAGAAAGGACAGGGGGAGGGGGGAGAACCTCCACAACATCCTCATCAGCAGGCTTGTCGACTTTGGCGAGCAACGGAATCGTCGCCGTCGAGGTGTCCGTCGGCGGGTGCGCCTGCGTCCGCTCCGACGCCGGCCCATACTTCGCCTTCCACACCTCAAGCGACAGCGTCTCGTAGAAGATCACCTCGACCAACGTGACCACCTTGTTGTCGGTCAGGTCGAGCACCTCCCAGCCCTTGCTTTCGTGCGGCACACCCAGGTGAAGCCCCCAACGAGCCTTCGGCGCCAGCTTCCCACCGCGCTGCTGCTCGGGAACCATAAACTGCACCATGCAGCCCCACACCCGCGCCAGCGTAAGGTCGGGCTTCTTCCCCGTCAGCAGCTGGTACGGAGTCGTCCCCGGCGGCGTCGTCGACCGCTCCAAGCAGTTGCACACCCAGACAGCCTGTCATAGAGCAAGGTGCCACCAGTGGTGCCGCACGCCCATGTGCAGCAGCATCGTCCGTACGGACTCGACGACCGTGCGTATCTCCCGCTCAGCCATGCCGTTCTGCTGCGGAGTATACGGACGATGCCCTTCCCGTCGACGAAGTCGGTGAATGCCTTCCCGAGGAACTCCCCTCCTCGATCGGAGCAAAGCGACAGCACCGACTTCTTCGTCTGTCGTTCCACCAGCACCAACCACTTGTGGAACTCCTGCAGCACGTCGCTCTTCTTAGCGACCGGCATTGCCCACACGAACCGAGTATGGCGATCCTTCAGCAGAAGGAAGTACAAGCTGCCATCCTTGGCAGCCACCCGAAATGGCCCGCACAAGTCAATGTGCACGACAGCAGTGCCTCCTCGGCGTCCGAGCCCTTGTTGGGGAAGGTGTGCCGCGACAGCTTTCCTTCGACGCAGGAGACACACGGCGGGTCTGCTCCGGTCGACGGCGCGATGTCGAGCCCAACAGCAACTTCATGCTTCGCCGAGCACTTGATCGTGTCGACGCCGACGTGCGCGAGTCTCGCATGCAGCCGATCAGGGGTCGACTTCATCGCCGAGACGATCGTCCGCAGAGCCACCACCTCGGTCGACTGCGACTGCGTCGAGCAGGGGCGAAGGTCGGTGCAGAGGACTCGTCCGGTGTAGCGTGCTCGACCGAGCACCTCCCCGGTCGTGGCGACGAGCAGCATCTCGTCACCATCGCCCTGCAGCAGCACTCCGCTCTCCTTCAGCTGGCCAGCAGACAGCAGGTTCGCCTGTACGCCCGGAACGTAGAGTACGTCGGGGATGAGGACCCGCTTCCCGGAATCCCCTTGCAGAGCAACGGTTCCGCGACCCTCGACAGGCTGCAATGCCCCGTTGAATCCACGCATGTGCTTCACCCCGTCGCTCGGCCCCATGTCGACGAAGACCGACTTCGTCCCCATCAGGTGGTGGGAGCACCCGCTGTCGAGCAGCACCGCCATTGGGTTGGCCTGCATAGCTGCCGCCACCGCCTGGAAGTCCTCGCCAGCCTCCGGCGCCAGCGAGACCGTCGGCTCCACCACGCCGACCATCGAGCACAACGCCTCCCCGTCGCCTCGGCTCATGCCGCTGGAGCTGTCGACGTCCTTCGTCGACGACGTCTTCTTCGACGCTTGCTTCTCCTTGCGCGGCTTCTCATCTCGACGGGGGCGACGACTGGCCGATCGACCACGTCCTCCCTTGTTGTCGTCCTCGTCGCTGTCATCGCGGTCGGGGCACTCGAAGGAGAGATGGTCGGGGTCGCCGCAGATCCAGCACTTCCGCCATCGACCACCACCTCGTCGACCCTTGTCCCGCGTTGACCGCTTCTCATCGACGTCCTTCGTCGACCGCCCACCTCCGCTACCACCTCCGCCCGGCTTCCCGCGCTGCTCCTGCTGACGATTCGGCTTCGTCGGTGCAGCGTAACTTGCCTACGGAAGGAACTCTGTGGGCTGTTTTGCCTGCTGCATCGCCTCATCTGGAGGATGTAGCTGGTGAGGGAGTCCTCGTCGAGGGACTCACGTGTGCCGGGCACCATCGTAAACCTCTTCTGAGGTTGTAGCTGCGCGGTAGGCCCTTGAGGACGTGGGTGATGTAGGACGCCGTCGAGTATTCGGCGCCCGCCATCCTCATCTCAGCTAGGATCCATCGAGCACGATTGCAGTAGTCCGTCGCCGACTCCTGCTCGCCCATCCGAATGTGAGTCATCTTCTCCTCCAGCTGTCCGATGTACAGGTCGTCCCTGGCCTGGTACGTCGACATGATGAAGCGCCATGCCTGGTGACCAGCATCTAGCCGCTCTTGACAGCTCCTGAGCGCTAGCTGCACCACCGGCGAGCAGCACCTCGAGATGACCATGAAGGTGAGCAGGTGAGTAGAATGAAACTCCCCGCGCGGCTCGACATCCTCCTCGGGCGGAATTGGCACGGTGCCGTCGGCGAAGCCCTTCAGCCCGGCGACCTCCAGCTGAGGTTCTATCGACTCCCTCCAGGTGATGAGGTCCCGTCGACCTTGCAACGGTGCGACGGTGATCCGATCCGGCGAGAATTTGAAGTAGCCATACGCCGGTGAAATCCCGCCTGCCGTCACATGCGTCGTCGCCGAGAGCCCCCCACCGCTTCGTAGAGGATAGCGACGTCGAACATCGACGTCGGCACGCGAGCTGCCTGCAGCCGCCGTCGACCGCTGCACTCGCGCCTGGATTCCGTCGACACCACCGTCGACCTTGATCACCCCTCTCTGCCTCGTGCCTTCGCTGCCGCTGACTCGTGCACCACCGTCGACCTCGTCGTCGACGCCACCTTCATTGCGCACCGGTCGAGGAGAAGCAGGACGGAAAGGGTGTTCCGTCGCCCACTGCGACCGGATGCCCAACTCGGCGATCACCAAGGGGATCGTCCCGTACTCGCCATTCGCGTGGCGTCTCCTCGCGTCAGCCAAACGTGCCTCCAAGGTGTCCGCTACGCCCGCATCGCCCGCATCAACTACGGGGTCGACCATGGCGACTATCGCTGCTGCCGGCCTACGAACGACTTAGTAGGTGCAAAAGTCGGCTCCTATCTGAAGGTATTTGCGGGGCCGTCCACGCTCACCGCACCATGCGGAGAGTCACTCTACAACGGCAGTGATCGTAGCTTTGCTTGGTTCCTTAGTGCTTGCACATTCACGAGAGAAATCGGCAAGAGTTTCCACTAGCAAAGTTGGAATGACAGAATGATATAACAAGCAATAACAACAATGACTACATCAGGCACCTAGCAACCCTGCTACTAGCCTGGTCGACCGCCAGCGCAGCTCGGTCGACCGCCTGCCAGCGTTGCGTAGAGGAGCTGCGCCAGCACTGCAGAAGGGCGACCTGCCAACAGAGCAGGTCGACGGCGTGCCAACGCTGCAGCAGAGCGGCTGTCCAGCGTTGCCCCGTAGAACACAGCAGTGCGCACGCTCACAGATACGCGCAGACGATTGGCCCGACTTGCCTCGTTGGGCATCCGTCGGCTGTTGTCTGCGCCCTGACGAGCCACATCGACTCCGAGATACCAGCCCGCAGTCGCATGCGCCATCGCAGCCTCGACGACGTTCGCGTGCCTCCGCAGAACTCGTCGAGCAGGTTACCCGGTCGACCCGGTCGACCACCAGGTGCTTCCGGTCGACCACCACTGCTTCTGGTCGACCACCAGGTCCCTCTGGTCGACCACCAGGTGCCTTTGGTCGACCACAACTCCCGTCGATCTACCCCCTGGTCGACGGACCCCTTCCGTCGACCAGAACCGTCAGCGGTTGTCGCCGAGCTCCCCTCGTCGACCGTTGCTCACTTGTCAGGTCGACGGACTGCTCCGTCGACCTCCCGGTCGAATTGCAGGTCGACAGACTGCTCCCGGTCGAGCTGCAGATCGACGGACTGCTCCCGGTCGAGCTGCAGGTCGGCGGGGACCTCCCAGTCGAGCTGCAGGTCGACGGAGACCTCCCGGTCGAGCTGCCCCTCCTGGTCGACGGCCCACACGTCGCCCAGACCAGTCAGTTGCAGCAGTCGAGCTCCCTGGTCGACAGCAGCACCACAGCGGTCCCCTGCAGCTCGACGATGCCTGTCGAGCAGCTCTCCCACTGTGAACGCTCGGCTGCTACTCCCGTACATCCGACCAAGTCGTCGGCGTTGCCCAAGCGAGGGCGGGGTTAACACTCCATTCCTGTTAACATGTCCCACCCGCAGGGAACCTGCGGAGGCCTCCGCAACCCGTGGTACTGCAGTGGATTGCGGAGGCGTGGGATCATGTCCCCAAGCAGGTCATCATTGACGCATTCCGCCACTTTGGGATTTCAAGCAAGCTGGACGAGACGGAGAACCACCTGGTGATGTCTCACCGGTGCGTTAGGAGCACTGTCAATGTCTCCGAGGACATGAGCCTCGGGGGAACCATGGGCGACATCACGCGCCTTCTTGGGCAGGCGCCAGAGGAGGAGGAGGAGGAGGAGGAGATGCAGGCGGAGGGCGTGAGGGAGGTGGCCGTGGCAACCGGTCTGGAGGTGCTGTACCAGGAGACCCTTACTACCGCGGAGCAGCGGCTGAGGCTGACCGCATGATTGAGCCTAGGGAGACGGCTAGGCATGCCTGGCAAGTGCAAGTCCAGGGTGTTAGGGAGCCTGCTGTTAGTGCAGGTGAGGAGGCCGTGACTGAGGAGGGCTAGGTAGAAGTAGAGATTCATAGATGTATGCATGTACCCCCCTAAAGGAACTAATGATCGTTTAGAAGACACCCCCTGTTTCTAAGAAAACCCCGAAAACCCTGTTCTGGTTATAAGACATATACGTCTTAACTCGTACATATAGATAGGTGTCTTATAATGAGGCTCGCCTGTTTATAAGAGACACCCTGATAGTAGACAACCCCTGTCTACTATTCAACACTGTCTACTATGCGGGCGATGACGGTAGTGTGAGCGAAGTAGATGGCTTACTGGAAAGCTGGAGCAGTGAGGGTGCATTGCTTTGAATTCTTCGTGTGTGGTCCATGTGTTGTTGCGTGGGGAAAATGCTAGGCTGAGACATTCAATGTGGTTCAGTATGGAGTACCTGTAATTCCTGCCTTGATAGTATGTCATTTATTTACGCGTCACAATCGATCGTGATACCCAAAACCTGCATATGTTGTCATGTGTCTGAAACTTGGATCGCGAAAGCACGATATATGTACATTCATTATTGGCTGCCGGTAATTCCGTAAAAATCGTTGACCAGTTATACCGTGCCAGAATTCTACAGTGGAGTGAAGTGAACTGAAAGGGTGGTACCCTCTAAAGAGCACCTCATTTGCGACAAGTTGTGCCACGGTCGACTGGACTCGTTCGGTTTGGAAGTTACTTTTTTGGATAATCATGATTGCGGGCAGCCCCTACTGTGCTCGACGCGTTTGTAACGGGCTTCGGCTTCATCAAGCCATAAATTGGAAGGAAGCTCCCCGCGAGGGGTTGCCTGCTACATATTTCTCACCAACATTGGGTGGCTCGGAGGCGAGAGCCTGCTACACATGACGTAGTTTATGTCCACATAGTAGGCCGATAAGAATCACGTTCCAGCCAATCAGCACGTTCCTTGTCAGGATGCTATCGTTAGAAGCACTGCCGGGTTGCAGCACATCATACAGCACAGCATGTCCCCCCGTCCGGGCGACGGTCTTTCTGCCAGAATCAGTGATTCTCGTCGCCCCTCCTAACTGCGCACACCCCGTCCGCGCTAGTAGTAGTACCAGCGCTAGCACCGCAGCATGTGTCACCGAAGAACGGTACCGCAGCGAGTCCTGCTCCCAGTCGTGGTTGAGAGCCCGTTGTCTTACTAGTAGTAGTAGTAGGTGTTGTCTCAACAAAGAATCCGGGCCAACGTCATGTTTTTAGGGTTCAGCAATGCTCAGTCATTGTTCAGACTCGTTTACTTCAGTTCACTTGAGCGTCTGTCTCGCTTACTGCGCGGACTCCGTGTACACGGAAACCTCGCGTACACGGAATTCCCGGATTCCTTTTGGTCCTTCAGGGGGCTCCTGCTCTGCGCAGCTAGTGTGCCATGGCGCGGGCCACCGTGCCGCTCCTGACCCTCCTGCTTGTCCACGCCTGTAAGTACTACATTTAGGGTCGTTGTGGCGTTCGTTGCACAGCAGCCATCGCTACGCGGCGGTCTGGATCTGTAGTAACTTTCACCTTAGCGTGGTTTTTTTTTTTTTCGAGGGGGGTGGGGGGGGGGGGGGGGGGGGTAATTTTGCCGTGGATTCTGTATGATGATCATGGCGCACTTTTAAAAATCGCAGTTATTTCGGAAAATGCAAAGGGATGGATGACTGTTCCTTCCCCTCAATTTTGCTCCCTTCCTCGCATTTCGTACGTCACCATCTTCCCCGATCTCTCGTCTCTCCTGGATTTCCGCTCCTTCTCGCGGTTTCTCGGCGCGCGTCTCCTCCACAGGCTTGTACCACACTGAGGTGAGCCGCCGGTCCACCAAACGCGTTATCGCTCATACGATCATTTATCTAACCACTACATAAACTGCCACGTAGTACGTCACCTGCTGATCGCATCCCCCGTCTTGGCGATACTCCATTGAGATTCGATCACATCCCCCTTAACGTCCATGTTGATCGCCGTGTCGCTGCAGGGCAGGAAGGTGGTGGTGGGCAAGTGGAGGGCGATTCCGTGGCAGAACGATGTATCTTACTGGGAGCAACGCATCGTCCGCGCTGGAGACGTCCTCGGTAAGCGCAATGTTTGCGGCAAAAGCTTCTGATTGGCGAGACGTGAATTGGCGTGGACTGTCATGATATGCCACCAGGCTGGGAATATCCGAGTACTAGCTCCAAATAGAGACACCTGCTATCCTAGACTCTCAGAATAGTTACTACTCACATCCTTGTTGAAAGGCATTTTAAACCTAGTAGATTATCTAGGCGCTACTCATCTAATCAGAACATTCTTCTACTGGTTATCACCCCCAAACCAAGTTTTTGGATCTCGTCTTCCCCTAGATCTCTTCCGTTGTGACACTACTCTCTACTTCTCTCTCTTCCCTTCCATGCCGTCGCGACCGGCCTGGCCAGCCGCGCCTAGAGTGGCAGCGCCGTTGTTCTGTTTTATTTCTGGACAGAGCACTGCGACTTTCGGGCTAAGATTGATTTTTTTTCCACGCGTGGTTCGTGTGGATACCCCCCTTCCGCCCTCGTTTCCCCCCTTCTTCCCCACACGCTTCGCTCGTGCTCCTCCTTGCGTGCACCCCATTGTGTGCGTCCCCGCCGCAGTGTTTCAATGGTGGTACGTGCCGAGAGACGTGTGGCTGATGAACTCAAGGAAAGCCTTCGCCAACTGTGACTTCTCTGCTGGCAGCGCCACGAGGAAGACTGGCATCTCCTTCACTGGGAAATTCAAGTAGCTTGTCTGCTCTCTTCATCTCCTCCCTGTTCTGCTTCCGCTCCATCCAAGCATATTGTGAGTCAAATAGAAAGTCTGTGATTGGGAAATAGAAGTAGGTTGTGCTGCTGCCTCTCTCTCGTCTTCCTTATGCCCCAGGCTTGGTGGGCATACGAGTGGGCGAGGTTGGTGTTTCTTTGGCTTGTGTGTGGTGAAGTTGATTCTCATTCGCACGAGTGCCAACTCATATCTGCATGCACACACCACCTGTGTGTTTACTTGTGACCATGTGTGCTCAATCTATGCCTTTCATGCCTTATCTGTATGCATGTGTCTCTGTGTGAATGTCTTCGGCATGTTTCCATCGTCAGGTACAAAGTGCCAAGTTCAGCAGCTGGAACCACCTTATACTTTGGCAGCAGTGTGCTATGCCAGAGCACTGCAGGAAAGGTGAAGGTGGCTATAAAAATTAGTACCCCCCGGCCTTCCAGCCCGCCTCCCCCTCCCCCTAACCCTCCACCTAACCCCCCCCCTAACCCTCCGCCTAGCCCTCCCCCTAATCCTCCCCCTAGCCCTCCCCCTAGCCCTCCCCCTAACCCTCCCCCCAACCCTCCCCCTAACCCTCCCCCTAACCCTCCCCCCAACCCTCCCCCTAACCCTCCCCCTAGCCCTCCCCCTAGCCCTCCCCCTAGCCCTCCCCCTAGCCCTCCCCCTAGCCCTCCCCCTAGCCCTCCTCCTAGCCCTCCCCCTAGCCCTCCCCCTAACCCTCCCCCTAACCCTCCCCCTAACCCTCCCCCTAACCCTCCCCCGAACCCTCCCCCTCCACCTAACCCTCCCCCTAACCCTCCCCCTCCCCCTAACCCTCCCCCTAACCCTCCCCCTAAACCTCCCCCTAATCCTCCCCCTAACCCTCCCCCTAAACCTCCCCCTAGCCCTCCCCCTAAACCTCCCCCTAATCCTCTCCCTAATCCTCCCCCGAAACCCCCCCCTCCCCCTAACCCTCCCCCTAAACCACCCCCTCCCCCTAACCCTCCCCCTAACCCCCCCCCTCCCCCTACCCCCCCCCCCTAAACCCTCCCCTCCCCCTCCCCCTCCCGAACCCATGTTTTGGATTGGTTAATTCGGACCAAAAGTGGTTTGAGTTAGGGCATTTGTGATCAATACCGTATTGGTAAAAAAATGGTCCTCAAGCAGTTGTACCACTTTTTTTTTAGCAGAAAGACTGAAAATTGGACGAAATCAATGTTGAATCAAGTTGAATGTCAGGTCTAAATTAGGTATCTTCGTAGGAAAATCACCATCTAAGTCACGAAAAAAAAAATGACTCACTTTGTTCAACATGTACTCCATACCAATGGTGCTCTTCCGACTGTGATTTAGGGCCTCAGATTCGTTTGCCTATACTGAATCGTCCAACTTACCGTACCTTGCGCCTGAAACCTGATCAATTAGTGTTGTACCTATAAAGAAGACTTGATTATCAGTGTTGTACCATACAAAAAAAAAAGGTTGCCTATCCAGCCTCATTTATTAACAAAGGCAAAACAATGCTAAAGCCCATTTTTCATTAAAGCCCGGGGCAGGCCCCCAGAAGTCAGAGAAATTTGTCTGATTTGCATGAAAAACTCTGAGAATTCAGATTTTTTTTTCAAGTGAGCTCTGTTAAAATCAGAGATTTTAGGGCCCCAACTTTGTAATTTTCAGAGAAATTCTAAAGCTAACTCTGACGTTTCAGAGTTTTCCGTGAGTGTACTCTGATCACCCAGAGTACAAATGCGTACCGATTCCGTTTTCTGCTTGCGTTCTTGACTGGTGATCAGGCCCCCAGAAGTCAGAGAAATTTGTCTGATTTGCATGAAAAACTCTGAGAATTCAGATTTTTTTTCAAGTGAGCTCTGTTAAAATCAGAGATTTTAGGGCCCCAACTCTGTAATTTTCAGAGAAATTCTAAAGCTAACTCTGACGTTTCAGAGTTTTCCGTGAGTGTACTTTGATCACCCAGAGTACAAATGCGTACCGATTCCGTTTTCTGCTTGCGTTCTTGACTGGTGATCAGGCCCCCAGAAGTCAGAGAAATTTGTCTGATTTGCATGAAAAACTCTGAGAATTCAGATTTTTTTTTTTTTTTTTCAAGTGAGCTCTGTAAAATCAGAGATTTTAGGGCCCCAACTCTGTAATTTTCAGAGAAATTCTAAAGCTAACTCTGACGTTTCAGAGTTTTCCGTGAGTGCACTCTGATCACCCAGAGTACAAATGCGTACCGATTCCGTTTTCTGCTTGCGTTCTTGACTGGTGATTCGGTTTGGACTTCACGGGTCACAGCAGATTCGCTAAGTCAATGCAAAATCGGCTTGAAACAGCAAATCTGCGCCTTACAGCACAGAATTTTCGCCCAATCACAGAAAAATCGCCCTGACACAACAGATTCGCGCCGTCAGAGCACAAAACTTTCGACCAATCACCTTGAAATTTCACCTGACATCCCAGATTCGCCCTTTCACACCACAAAATTCGCCCTGACACAGAAATTCGCCCTGTCAGAGCATGTTCTCCCTAAAACCCCCCTAGTCTAGCATGTTTCGATATCAGATGAAACATTGATTACATTTTTTATGAAACATTAGATACATTGATGTTTCAGACTTTTTTCTAAGGCACTATGAAATTTCAGCTTTTTTTTATAACCGACTCTGAGGGTTTCAGACTAAAATTTTGTACTAGTCTGATGAATCAGACAGGCAAAAAACGAATCTGAGGGCCTGGCCCGGGGTCAGTATCAGGGCCCGTGCTAGGATTTGGGGCACCCTGAGGCCTCAGGGCACCTTTCCAGAATCGTAAAAAATGCCCTGATTTGTCAGGGCAAATTTTCGAAGCCTTCCTGTATGTTCAGGGTTTTTTCAAAAATCAATCCTGACCTGTCAAGGCAAAAAAACCAAGTGTTCAGGGTTCAGATTGGTTGGTTGACAGAGTTAAAGTTAAAGTTATATACACGGGGATGGGTTCGATCCTAGGATCTTATATATCGGAAGTACCTTTCTACCGGCTAGGCCACTTCTGGATTGTTGGGTGTTTGAATGAGCACTAAACGACGATTTGCCTACAGAGGGAGAAAACCGCCCCCCCCCCCCCCCCCCGCAAACAAAAAACGCGTCAGGGCAGGCCTCGGCATTCATCCTGACGCTACAGGGAAGAACACTACAGCCATTCTGAATGTTCAGGGCATTTCATATAAAAACATCCTGAGACCTCAGGGTTAAAATTTACACTATTCTGAAATGACAGGGTAAATTTAAAACTGCATCCTGAATTCAGGGTAATCAAGATGTTTTGCCCTGATAACGTGGGGCCTGGTCAGTATGGTAATTTATCAAGTTATGTGGATTTGAAATAGGCTGTATGCGAGATCTGCGAAGCCTATTTCGGTTGGCTGCCTTTGGCTAGAACAATTATCCTCCGCAAACAAGTGAACATTTCGCACTCACCAAACCTGCGAATCCCACCAACCCAAAGCGACAAATGTGTCGCACACATCCTCTCACACACATCCTCTCTTGCATCGAGCATGGGAAGTGTGGCTCACTCGAAGTCACCTCACCAACCACTGAATCAGCTCGATGCTAACGGCATATAGGAAAACCGAGCAAGCAACGCACGTGCTGGGTATCAACGCCACCTACTCAACGCCACAACAGAAGCGTGTTCGAGACGATCCTTACCCCAAATTACTAGCTTACCGACCATCGCAGGAGCTGGCAACAGCAAAGTGTAGGAACGTGCAAGCGCGATTGCACTCACGGGAAGAAGGCGGTGATGACAGACTGGAGACTACGGGTAGCTAGGCACAACAAGAAACCGGGAGTGTATTGGAGTCGTTATGACTAGCCAGGGGGAAGAAAGCGGACGAGATTCGGCTCGCGCACCAAGCGCCGAGCAGCACCCGCTCGTCGCATTCAGCTGCTCGCGTTCTGTGCGACGCGGATCCCGCATTTCAGACGGATCAGATCCCGCCCTCCATTCGACGCGGAGCCCGCGTTCCCGCCGACGCGGAGCCCGCGTTCTAGACGACGCGGAGCCCACATTCCCGGCGACGAGAAGCGCGCCCTCCAGGTGACCTGGCTACGACCACCGCGCGCACAACTAAAGCGGATACTGCGCATTAACGGGGAGTAAGGGGCAGCACACGCCCCTGCGGGTCGCTCGACAGGAGAGCCCAGGTGAGTGCCCAATTCCCTGCTACTGCGACAATAGTACAGCGACAATGGTCGCTGCTGCCTTGGGGGTCCTATCACGCTCACGTGTCACGAGGCAATGGCACATAGCATCTCTGGATGCTGCTGCATTGGGCCTGGTTTTAGCACCATGCACCGACCTGTTCTGTCCCAAGGCAGCAGCAACCAGAGATGCTGCTGCCTTGGGCCTGGTTTCAGCACCATGCCCCCACCTGTTCAGTCCCCAGGCAGCAACAACCAGGTTTAGCATTCATAAATAACAAGACAGGACATTATAGGCGCTCAGCCGCACATATCATCATCATCGTGTCACCTATAGGCTCCTCCTCGTCATCTACCTCCATTGCTTGCTTGCCCTACTTGCTGGTGTCACCTGGGGTTGGGGTGCAAATGTGCATCATTCAAGGGATTACGCTTTCTGTAAGAGCGTGATCCTACGGCCTCATATCAGGCAACCTCGTATCAGATTCGCGTCGAACCGCACTAAAACGCATCCAACCGCAGTCGAATACACTGAAACCTATTTCATCACGCGAAGCCAGGCCCTCATATTCGTTTTTGGCCTGTCTGATTCGTTAGACTAGTACACACTTCTAGTCTGAAACTCTCAGAGTCGGCATAAAAATAAGGCTGAAATTTCAGAGTTCAATCGTACAAAAGTCTGATAACGAAAGTTCACATTCAGTAAAGTGTGAAAGTAGAACGAGGAGTGATTGCATTGAGCAGCATGAGGAGTACAAGTAGGAAACCCTAAAGTGTTGTATCCCATATGAACTACCCCACTACGGCCTACACAGACTATAGCTTATAAGTTTGACACACCCCCACAGGCAAAGTGGGGGAGAAGAAGAGGTCACAAGACCAGTCAAGAAAAGCAAAGCAAGCTCAGGGTGGATCACGAAGTCACCACACATTCTGAGCACAAGCAAAGGCCACAAGGCCAATTCACATGCAGAGTTATATAAAGCAGAACAAACAATACAGTGATCACAACCTAGCAAGAGTAAGCATGCAGGTATATGTATAAAGAGCACAGTACAAGCAAAGTCAAGAAGTAAGCAAGTGAGGCCCAGTGTGAACAAGGCCTAGAACAGTACAGAAACGCTGATGATCACAAGGCTGAAGTGCCTTGGTGAAAACATCAGCAGTGTTGGTCCGAGTGGCCACGTAAGCAAGATGAAGCTGACCACGCTGCTGCAGCTCTCGAGCAAGGAAGTAGCGCAGAGCGAGTGCTTCGTTCTGTGCTCCAGTCTGTGCTCCTGATACAAGGCAATCATGGCCTTGTTGTCTACGTATAGCACTGGAGGAGAACGAGGCGGCTCTCCCAGGTCGGTCCGCAGGTAGGTGAGCCAGCGCAACTCTTGTGCAGCCATGGCCCCTGCGTAGATCTCAGCCTCACAGCTGGAGCTGAGAACAGAAGAAGAGCGGGTAGACCGCCACGAAACAGAGCCGGAGCCTAGGCTGAAAGTGTAACCCTGTGACGGCCGCTGCGTAGCAAAGTCGTCAGCCCAGAAAGCGTCTGCGTGACCAGTGAGGACAACTCGAGCCTGTCCTCCAAGCACGAGCCCCATGCCCGACGTACTGCACAAGTAGCGCAACACCCTCTTAGCGGCATCCATGTGCTCCTTCTTGTGTCTCCTAGGAGCAACATAGCGTGCAAGGATGCTAAGAAGGTATGCCAGGTCAGGTCGAGTGCAGGTCATCAGGTACATGAGGCAGCCCACAAGCTCTGGATATGGGCCACTCGGCTCTACGGACTCATCCGAAGGCAGAGCTGAGAGCGAGTGGCGAGTAGGCAGAGGAGTGGGCTGTGGCGAGGAGTACGTGAAGCCGAAGTGCTGAAGGACCTGCTGCACCATGTGTGACTGAGTCAAAGTAATGGTGCGCCGTGCTCTGTCCCGGGTGATCCGCAAGCCAAGATAGCTGCGCAGCTCACCCAGGTCTGTGCACATGTGTCTCTTCTGCAGCTCGGACTTCACGTGGGCGAGTCCCTCAGTGCCAGAAGTAGCAAAGACCAAGTCGTCAAAGTACACGAGGACGTAGAACGGCGGCAGAGAGGTGTCGGTGCGTAGAAACAACGACGGGTCAGCAGCGGAAGGAGCAAAGCCAAGAGCTGCAAGGGTCGTCCTCAGTGTGTCATGCCATTCACGGGGCGCCTGGCGGAGACCGTAGACTGGCCGCCGGAGGCTTCACTAGGTACCAGCAGGAAACGACCCAGTGAAGCCAGGTGGGCGGCGCAGCCAGATCTCCTCGTGCAGGCTGCCCTGTAGGAAAGCAGTGCTGAAGTCACGAGAGTGCAGCTCGTAGTCACGCTGAGCAGCTACGTGCAGCAGAACCCGAAGAGTGGTCATCTTTGGGGTGGAAGAGAAGGTCTGGAAGAAGTAAACTCCCTCTCGCTGAGAGAAGCCTCGTGCAACGTAACGCGCCTTGAAGACAGGCGGAGAACCCGACGGCCGCTTCACCCTGAAAATCCACATGCCACTGACGATGTTCACCCCAGGCGGGGGAACCTCGTCGACGTAGGTGCCTGTGGACTTTCAGGAAGCCATCTCTGCGTCCATGGCTGACTGCCAATGAGAGGAGTAGGGACCCTCTATCGCCTCTGCGTAAGAGCGCGGGGTCGGGATGTCTGGTGCATCCGGGTCTCCCTCAGATGCAATCAGCATGGACACGAGATGAGGTAAAGCAGCGGCAAAGCACTCAAACTCCTCCTGCCTGTCCTCAAGGACGTCCGTGCCAAGAGCACACTCACCCCCGACGGACGGAGGGCAGACAGACTCAGACTCAGCAACAAGGCTAGCGGCGTAGTCTAGACGACAGGCGGCAGCAAAGTCAACAAGCTTAGCAACTAGGGCAGACGCAGCAATGGACTCAAAATGTATATTTTTAAAAGCTGTAACGCTTTTCAAAATTATGTATTTTGAAAGCGAATCTGCTTGTAATGTAGGATTTGGCAGCGTCGAGCCGCGTTTCACGCCCGTTTTGGAGTACAAAACGTGGGCTGGAGGTCATTTCCCTCCACCCACGTCTCTCATTTTCAAACGGTTTAGCCGATTTTCATTCTCAACTCTCGTCTCCCACTCTCAAGCTGGCGAAGTTGAAGTCTCTTCCCCGATTTCAATCCCCGTCGACTTTACTCTCTGACATTTTCGCTCACAACGCAGCAACCATGGCACTTAACGGTGGCGAGGGTAATACCGCTACCGCCTCTGTTCGACCCGAGTCCGGAAGAAACGCACGCGAAATTGCGGGCGATCGTCCTAACAAGCGTCGGGCAGACGACGGGGAAATTTCCCCGACTGGCGTCGACGTACTGCTGGGCGTGACCGAGGCTCACGCCCCTGGAGTCGAGGCACACGCCCCTGGAGTCGAGGCACACGCCCCTGGTGTGCCTCGAGCCCCTGTGGCCCCTCAGGCGCTGGCCGCGACAGAAGGCGCCAAGTCGGCGCCAACCAGCGCGGCTGGCACCCCGCGTCCGCGTCAGCGCCGCAGGCCCGTGGGCCCTGACGCGCCTGTGGGCCCTGACGCGCCTGTGGGGCCTGACGCGCAAGTGGCGCCAAACTTCACTGCAGCCCAACTGCAGCAGCTGTTGTCCCTGTTACAGCAGCAGGCCCCTGCTGTTATGGAAGAAATCGCTACACCGAACGCGACTTCCGTTTCTGCTAAAAGCGAAAAGGCGAAAACGGAGTCTGTGAAGCGCGCTCGCACGACAAAAACCGGAAGGGGCGAAGACACACGCGCCGCTGCCGCTCCAGTCATGAACAACCCCATCGACAGCGACAATGAAGACGACGACGATGGTGAGGCACATGCCTTAAATGCCGCTTTTGCACCCGTTGAGCAACTCCCCCCACTCCCGTCTCCCAATCCCACTCTAACCACCGCCTCGTTCAAGAACGCCGCCGTGCGCGAGCAAGCCGAGGTCCTGGAACACCTGCGGGCATACCTAAAGCATGCAGAGCACAAGGTGCGACACAACGAGCCGGAAAGCGCCCTCGAATACCTTGGCGAGGCTTTCACACTTATCACCAACCGCTTCAAGCTACTCCACGTCGCCGACTACACCAACTTCCGCACGGCAAATCGCTTCAAGCTCTACGAAGATAAGAGCGTCTTCACCTCACGCCCGTTCAAGCAAGCCGTCGCGGACGTGGCGGCGATGGAGCGCGCACAAGGCAATTTCAACCGTACCCCACGTGGCGGAGGGCGCGGGCCCATGGCATTTGGCAACAAGCGCGGCCCCCCATTTGACGGCAATGGAAGGAGCTTTCGTGGCTCATGCTTCCGTTGTGGGCAGCCAGGCCACATGGCCAATGCTTGCCCGGAAAATGGGGGAGGAGCCCAAGGGCCGGCACCGGTGGTGTGAACGCCCTAGGGGGCGGTGCCGAGAGGCTTGAATGGAGATGATGGCACTAGGGAGTGCAAAGGCCGCTGGCCTATCCCATAGGGGATGTTAGAAAGGCCGCGGGCCTACCCCAAGGCAAGGGGTGTAGGACTAGGAGTCCTAGGTGAACATGTGATTGCAAGTAATGCTTGTATGCTCTTATGAATGAATGGGAAGGCCTAATGGGCAAAGTTGTTGGACTCGTTTGAAAAAAAAAAAAAAAAAGTGAGCATGCGCTCTTGAGGTGTGGAAGAACCTGAAGCGGGGAACACCTATACGGCATGGAAGCCTACGGTACATGCGAACAAGAGAGAAAGAGATAGAGAGCAAAAAAAAAAAAAAAAAAAAAAGGGAAGTGGCAAGATGTGCGGGCTATGCAAGCCCTGAAATGCAAAGGAATCACGGGGGGAAAAAAGGAAAGAGTGGGTGTAGGACTTGGGGTCCTATGATGCCAAGAGTACACGCCATAATGCAAGACAAAGGGTGGCCTACCAAACATGGAAGGCAGCAAATGGCCATCCGAAGAGCATGCGGCACGTGAAAAAAAAAAAAAAAAGGCAAGGGCCAAAGCGGCCGAACGAAGGGGCTGCTCCGGTGGAGCACCTCCGGTTGGGCACATCTCAGAACACCAGAGTGCAGGTGTAGGCACGCAAAGGTCTCACGAACCACAAAAAAAAAAAAAAAAAGAGAGAGAGGGAAGGGGAAGGGGCGTCGGCATGAACATTTGCGGGCATTGGATCTAGTTAATCGTACGCACAACCTACTATCCAAACGCCCCTGCTTAAAAGAAGCCCGTCCCGAATTACCGAGTCGGATGGTAGAGCGTCACCACTCTCACGCGATTGGTCCAGAGTTTCACGTGGGTTTCGACAGGACTGGCTTCCGATTCCCTAACCGAACCGCCGCTGGGATTTTTCCGAACCTACAATTTTCCGTTGACTTCGTTGTGTAATTCGAGTCTTGAGTTTTAACGAAGCACGCCCCATGTTGCCCCCACACCCATGGTCCACTGGCTACAGATATGCCGGAGGGTGGAACGATCGAGGGGGGTGGCCCCTATGAGTTCGCGGTCACTGACAAGCTCGTCACGACCATGCGCGGGCGCCTGCGCACGGCATTTCCATGGTGGAGCTCGTGGTGCGAGAGCAGTTTCATACTCTCGGTGATCGCCAATGGCTACTGGATGCCATGGAAGCACGGACCACCCACGCCGTTCCGGCAAGACAACCACGCGGGAGCGCTAATCCATTCCACGTTCACCAAGCAGGCAATAACTGAGCTTCTCGAGAGTGGTGCGGCCACGCCCGCCCCCGCGGAACAACAGCTATGCATCAGCCCGCTAAATGTGGTGGTTCAAAGAGAAAAGTGCCGACTGATTCTTGACCTCCGAAGGGTGAACCAAAATTTGTGTATCCCCAAATTCAAGTACGAAGGACTGAACCGGGTGGCAGAGCTCGTTCATGAAGACGACTGGATGTTTGCAGTCGATTTAAAATCAGGATACCACCACGTTGACATCCACCCTTCCTGCTGGAAGTTCCTCGGGTTCCAATTCGATGGGCGCTCGTACGTCTTTCGATCTCTGCCATTCGGGCTGGCGACAGCCCCGTTCGTTTTCACACAGCTCATCAAGCAGCTCGCCCGTCGTTGGCGAGCTCTCGGGGTGCGAGTCATCCCTTACGTCGACGACATCCTTTTTCTGTGTCGCACGGCAGCAGAAGCGCGAACCACGGGTCAGATGGTGGTGCAAGACCTCAGCAAGGCTGGACTGGTTATCAATTCCAAGAAGTCGCACTTGCAACCCACCCAGCAGCTACTGTTTTTGGGTGTCGAGCTGGATACACAGCGCGGCCAGTTCTCCATTGGTCCCGAGCGGCGAGCATCGTTACATTCAACCATTCGCGAATTATGCATGGCTGGCAAGGCCGAACGCAAAGTCCCGATTCGCCACGCAGCCAGAGTTACCGGCATGCTCGCGTCGATGTCGCTTGCCATCGGCGCAATCGCGCGCCAAAATCTACTACAGACCATTCAGGATGCCCCTTCCTGGAACAGCAAAGTGCAGTTGGTCCCTGCGGTCATCGAAGAGCTCGAGTTTTGGCTACATGAATTTGACAGATTCAATGGAGCCCCATTCCATGTCCCGAACAGCTATGACGCAGTAATCCATGTGGACGCCAGCGCACACAGTTGGGGAGCGACACTAGATATGTTTCCGGGGAGGCGAATCGAGGCGAGCGCGACCATGCCCGTGCACCTCACGACAGCCTCCAGCACACAATGGGAAATGGACGAAGTCCTATGGGCATTGCAGACATTCTCGGGAAGGATCCAGCACCGACATGTCCTCGCCAGAACCGACAATCAAGGTGTCTTCTTTATTCTTCGCAAAGGTGGTTCGCGGACCCCGAGCCTCACAACAACGTGCAGAGCCATCATTCAAGCGTGCGTCACCTTTGGGATCCGGTTGACAGTTGCATGGATTCCGCGCGAACTCAACACACGAGCGGATGAACTTTCAAAGATGATCGATCGCGACGACTACGCAATCAAAGCACCATGGTTCCGGCTCATCGAGCGGCGCTTGGGACCGCACTCAATCGATTTATTTGCCAATGCGAACAACACCCAGCTGGCTCGCTTCTGCTCCAAAACTCCTCACCCTGACGTAGAGGCAACGGACGCCTTCTCCATATCGTGGGCCCCCGAGCATGCATATGCGTTTCCGCCACCCCACCTCATCCCAGCGGTGTTGCATCACGCCCAAAGGACGCGAGCATCGCTCACGCTCGTCGTGCCTCATTGGCCATGGGCAAGCTGGTGGCCGTTACTACAACCCGCCCCGCCCCAATGGGCCGCCTGCATTCTCGCTCATATCCGCCTCACCCATGGGAGCGAGTGCCTGACCGCAGGCACCCACACTCACGCATTTTCTGGGGAAGGATTGCCTCATAGCCCGATTCTTGCATTAGAAGTGTCCTTCGCCACCTGACCATTCACACATCTGGTGCAGGATTGCTCGAGCGGCTCAAGCAAGAGTTGCTTCGGATAACGACGCGTACAAGGGCTGACTCCACCATTCGCACCTACGAACCATACTGGGCCAAGTTCCGAGCATTCTGCATAGACGTGAAACTGCAGTTCCTGCCATGCACAGACATGACACTCGCATTATACCTGGTCCACGCGATTCAACAGAAGGCCACCATATCAGCAATACAACTGACATGCGCGGCAGTCAGCTTCGCGCATCGGATGATTGGGGCCACGTGCCCGTCGACCGGGCCGTTCACATCCAATGTGCGAGACTTTGCCAAGCGACATTGTCCGCGACCTCAACGACTCAAGGATCCCGTCTCTCTGCATCAAGTACATGCAATGGCGGCGGAATTCCTGAAATCGAACAACCCGGGCGAGTTTCAGAAGGGGCTCATCCCACTACTCATGTACGCCGGCTTCCTGCGATACTCAGACCTCGTCGCACTCAATTGGCACGAGATTGAGTTCGAGAAAGACGCTATGTGGCTCCTGATCCCCCACTCTAAAACAGACCAGGCAGGAGAAGGCGCATGGGTCCCAGTAGCCGCCAGTCCGGGCCCCTTCTGCCCCGTACAATGCACCAAACGCTTCATCCAGTTGGCAGGCTATCGCCGCGCACAATACAGCCCGTTGATACGAGTCTTTGGTTCAGACACTACGGGTCGCGTTAGTACGACAACACCACCCTCCTATACAACAATCCGCAACTGGTGCAAGGAGGCATTTCACAAGATTGGCCTAGGACTCGAGCACCTCGGAACCCACTCATTCCGCAAAGGCGCAGCAACCGTCGCCGCCAACGCAGGAGTACCTGATCGCATTTTGAAACAGCTGGGGAGGTGGCGCAGCGATACGGCCAAGGAGATGTACATCACTCCGGCGATAGAACAGTTGGTTGGAGCATCTCGACATGTCCAAGATCCGGCGAGAGCCTCGTCACCGACGCAACACTCCGCGGCGCTGACACGACATCGCCAACCAGCACGACACATGTCTCAGAAGACCCATTTGAAATGAGACGATGCCAATTGCTACATGCAAGAAAGCAAGCTTTCTAAATATGTATATTTTTAAAAGCTGTAACGCTTTTCAAAATTATGTATTTTGAAAGCGAAGCTGCTTGTAATGTAGGATTTGGCAGCGTCGAGCCGCGCTAAACGCTCGTTTTGGAGTACAAAACGTGGGCTGGAGGTCATTTCCCTCCACCCACGTCTCTCATTTTCAAACGGTTTAGCCCATTTTCCCGCCCCCCCCCCCCCCCTCGGAAACAGGATAGCCGTAGGAACATAGAGGCATATCTTTGTAATATCACTATGGATTTCAATTGTACTAAACCCATTTGAAATGAGACGATGCCAATTGCTACATGCAAGAAAGCAAGCTTTCTAAATCGACGGATCAGTGACAACAGTGGCCAGGAGACCCGTGACAGTAGGACTAGCAGCACGAAGGGAGTCAGACTCCGGGTCTGGACCGTTAGCGAGGGAGGACGCAAGAGGAGACGGCAGAGGGACACGCAGTGGAGCAGTGGAAGGACGAAGCGCCATTCGGTGCATGCCTGGGACAGCAGGAGGACGCGGACGCGGAACACGACTACCAGTGCGACCAGCACGAACAGGCGACGCAGGACGAGACTCAGGCGACGCAGGACGAGACTCAGGCTCACGACGCTCCGTAAGACCTCTAGTCGGCCCTGAGTAAGGAGAAGGACCAGATAGTGGAGAGGCTGGCGGTAGCTGCGACTGCGACGGGGCAGGCTGTGGACACAGTAAGGGAAGAGTGGGACCAGTAGAAGGTGGGAGGTCAAGAACCTGCTGAAGAAGTGGAACGAAGTACTGCCGTGGCCGCGCAGCGCCTCCAGATTCAGCAGAGACAGTACCAGGACCCCCAGCTCCAGGTTCTGCAGCTCCAACTCCCGCAGCACCACCAGCTGCAGCACCTCCAGCAGCTCCAGCTCCAGTAGCACCTCCAGTAGCAACAACACTAGCGCCTCCAGCTCCAACTCCAGGAGCACCACCAGCCCCAGCAGCTCCAGTACCTCCAGTACGAGCACCTCCGGGACCAGCGGCTCCAGCACCTCCAGCAGCACCAGCACCATCAGTACCTCCAGCAGCTCCAGCTCCGGCAGCACCTCCAGCTCCAGCAGCTCCAGCTCCTCCAGCAGCTCCAGCACCAGCAGTACCTCCAGCAGCTCCAGCTCCACCAGCACCTGCACCAGCAGCACCTCGCTATCGTCTCCAGCGGCGAGCAAACCACTCGCGCAGCTGCGGTGGAGAGTGAGGCTCCTGCCGAGACTAGGCAGCTGCAGGAACTCCAGTAGACTCAGGACCCCCAGTCTCAGCAACCGCACGCTCAGCACCCTCAGGCTCGACACCTCCAAGCTCAGCACCCCCAGGCTCAGCACCCCCAGGCTCAGCACCCTCAGACTCAGCAACCCCAGGCTCCGCACGCTGAGGCTCAGCACCTCCAGGCTCCGCACCCTCAGACTCAACAACCCCAGGCTCAGCACCCCCAGGCTCCACACGCTCAGGCTCAGCACCCCAAGGCTCCACACGCTCAGGCTCAGCACCCCCAGCAGCACCACTCCCAGTAACAGCACCAGACTCAACCGCTACCTCGACAGGCTCGACAGCGTCTACCTGGGACACACCTGAGGGAGCAGGTCCCTGAGGGGAGAGGGGGTCTACCGGAGGAGGACCTGGTGCAAGGAAGAGCAGCAGGGGGGGGGGGAGGGAGAGAGGCAGTGCGGTAGGGGAAGAGACGGTAAAAGGGAACCGACTCGTCGAACGTGACGTCCTGAGAGGGGAGGACACGGCGCGAGGTGGGGTGGTAAAACTGCCAGCCAAGCGCGTCAGGGACAAAGCCAAGGAAGACACAAGGAATAGCACGGGCGGAGAGCTTGTCCGCGGTAGTATCGCGGACAAAGGCACGAGAACCCCAGACACGAAACACTGACGCATCGCCAACCTTCCCCGTCCAACGCAGTGTGGGCGAGGTCTCCAGCAAGGAGACACGGGGCCAGAGGTTGAGCTGATTCGCAGCGTAACGGACCGCAAATGGCCATAGAAAATGGGGGGCAGCCGCATGGACCATGGAGGTACGAGCGACCTCCATGACTAATCCAATGCGGCGCTCAGCAATCCCATTTTGCTGTGGTGAGGCCGGGAGCGTGAACGTCTAGCGAATGCCCTTCCCACGACAGAAGTCCCGCAGAAAGTCAGAGGCAAACTCACCACCTTTGTTAGAGTGCAGACGCAGGACGGGAAAGTCCGTCCCGAACCACTCGCGGAGCTGGAGACGGGCAGCGCGGATCCAAGGGATCAAAACATCAGGGACCTCAACCTTGGTGCGCAAGGGGAAGACCGTGGTGTAACGCGTGTGGTCGTCAACAACCAGCAAAAAGTACTGCTCGTAGTCCTGTCCACGGACGTGGGCTGGGCCCCACACGTCCATGTGTAGGGTCTGCAGGGGAGAAGTCGTCGGGGGAAACGAGGAGGAGTGAGGAGCGGCGCGCTGCCGCCCCTCGACACAAGGAAGTCAGGGAGGAGCAGGCGAGGGAGGGAGGGGAGGGAGAACCCTGGGAAGACCAGAGACAAGGACACGGCGGTGCATGCCACAAAGGCACTGCACCGAGGGGTGACCAAGACGGTGGTGCCAAAGGACGGTCTGGTGCGACAAAGCACGACACGAGCAGGGGGCCGCTAGCTGACCTGACGCAAACGCAGACGCAGACGCAGCTACCTGAGGGGACAAAGTAGTCAGTGTGTACAGACTCGAGCCAGGTGCTCGGGTGAACGTGGTCAGGTGCCGACCAGTCCGGGAGCACGTAGAGTGGGTCACACGCTGACCTCCAGGAGTGAACTGGTTAACCCACTCATCCTGGAGGGCAGCTCCACTCACCAAGTTCGTAGAGAATGAGGGGAGGTGGAGACCCCACAGTGAGCCAGACGGGACAGCCGGACACTGCAGAACCGTGGAGGAGTGCGCAAGGAGACTGCAACTGGCCGACTGAGCGGCGTGAGAGTGGTGCTGTCGCGAAAGAAAGAGCGGGAAGCACCTGAGTCAAGTGTGAAGGTGTGCAAGGCCTCAGCAGGTGCAGTACCAGAGAGAGCAGACTCACCAGCACCTGGAGCAGCAGACTCACTAGCACCTAGAGCAGCAGCCTCTCCAGCACCTAGAGCAGTAGACTCTATACCTGGGTCGGGCGGCACACACAGGTAACAGTCACCCTCAGCACTAATAGTCACAGCATACATGGCAGCAAGGATAGCATCTTAGTCAAGAGCAAAGATATCAACATTCTGCCTAAGCAGATCAGCCCAGCTAGGGAGCTCAGTGGCATCAGGAAAATGTGCACGCCAGGCATTAGACAGGCGACCGAAACAGCGCTGCGACGTGTGTGTCCCTCCGCACGTCTCCCCACGGCGCCCGACGGTGCGGAGAACGTAAGTGCAGGGACCAGTACCCCCAGACCTCCCACGCCCAGTGTACCACTCACGAAGCTGCTGGGGCGACGGGGTCTCGCAGGAAGGCGGCTGCTGCTGGCGCTGGCTACCGCCAAATCCTCCACGCTGCGCAGCTCCACCCCGACCAGCACCACCGCCGCCACCACCTCCACCGCCGCCGCTGCTGCCTCCATCGCCGCTGCCGCTGCCTCCACCACCGCTGCCGCTGCCTCCACCACCTCCACCGTCGCCACCGACGCCCCCACTCCCGCCACCACCCTTGCCTACACCCCCACCCCCTCCGTTGTTATAGTCTGCAGTCCACTTAGGGGTCGCGGATGCCCATGAAACCGCCTAAGTAGAAGCTGACGACTTCGAACCGCCTCTGTTCAAAACACTGTCACGGCCAGCTCCGATAAGATACGAGACTGAAACTTGGACAGCAATTAGCCTTATGTGTCTGCTTTCCAACGGTATATTACTTGCTACTATCAGAGGTGTACGCACTACGCAGTGAACTAAAACGTAAGCTCGGCTGAAAATCGTGTATTCTCATTGATGCAAGGAAGAGGTGAGGTACAACATTGCCTAGGGGACTCTTAAGGGGTTGGGATCATCCTGGGAACTCAGAGAAGGTTGATTCCTAGGGGAGAAAGGCTAGAGAAGGATGGGAAACGTCCTAGCTAGGTCAGCAAAGCCAACCACACGTGGATGTTCAGAGCTGTACTCAAGGCAACCAATTGTGAGTCAAGCCAACCATGAGTCAGCTTGTCTTCCCACTTGCACCCTCTTGCAAGCTGGTTCCAGGAAGACCACACTTCTCAAAAGGAGGGTTGTAGAGTCCCACTTGACCACCTGTACTTCTTGTCTCATTCTCTGTCCCTGCACCATTGGCATGACAACAATGAAAGGGTGGCAAGGGAAATGCTGCCAACAGTGCACCATGACTACGGAACAGTGAATTTCGGCAGCTGTCACGCAATGCTCAGATGTTGGATCGTTCTGAAACTTGGTGACCACCTGCACAGCGGGGCCAGACCGAATCTCAGACCAATCAGAGCTCGGTAGACGAGTCAGCAGCCGAAATGGTGAACTCGGGTGTTACCAAAAAGGAGTAACACACACTTCCAGGATGCCATAAGTCTTGAAACATAAAATATTGTCATAACTGCTTCAAAAACTCTGGAACTTTGAGGGTTTGAAGAACACATGTTGAACAACCTCCCCACAAAATTCCAGAAGCTGAGCAGGCTTGTAGGCCGAATGGGAGTGCGATGACCGTGCCACTGTAATGTGTTGGCACAACAAACTCCCCCTCATCGTGCTCTCATTCATCCCTTAGCTGCTCCCTGAAGCTGCCTCTCTTAGTTGAAGGACATGCCACACAAGGTGGCGCAGGTCCAATGCTGATGCTCTGCAAGCCGCTTCGTCAAAAAATCTGCAGGTTGCTTGGTAGGGTTGATGTAGTGCAAGGAGACCGTGCCCTTCTTCACCTCCTTCCTCACCCAATGCCATTTGATATGCATGTGCTTGTTCAGCCCATGGAGCACAGCATTGTGAGCCATTGCAATTGCTCCTTGGCTGTCACAAAACACAGGTGTAGGACCCTCTTGCTCCTGCCCCAACTCCTCAAGCAACCTCCTCATCCAAACCACCTCCTTCACCCCATGAAACAACACCATGTACTCGCTCTCCGTTGATGAGTGAGCTATCTCCCCTTACTTCTTAGACTTCCAGCTCACTGGAATCCCTCCAACACAGCATACATAGCCACCATGGGATGTTGCATCACTGATGTCACTTGCCCAGGTAGCATCGGTGAAGCACGAGAGGTACAAGTGTCCACGCCTTGCAGGTGCACCGGTCTTCGTGCTCACCTCCTCCACTCCCTTTTGCTTCAGCTGCCCATGCACCGAATATTGCAGCCCCACCCTTGAGGTTGCCATGCAGTACCTCACCAGCCTCTCTGCTGCATCAAGGTGCTCTTGAAGGGGCCTAGACACCACACGAGCCAGCTGCGAAACCGCGAATGAAACATCGGGGCGTGTGTTGACCGAAGCATTCATCAAGCTCCCCACCATTGACTGGAACCGACGCTGCAACTCGGGCTCCAACACCTCACCCTCCTCTTCATCAAGGTGTAGCTGAAATCCTGAGGGTAGTGGAGTCTTTACAGTCCTCCCTTCCTCCAGCCCATACCTCTCCCCCATGGCTGCAAGGTACTTGTGTTGGTGAAGCCTCAACCATCCCTTCACCTCGTCCCTCTCCACGTGAAGACCAAGGTAATACCCCACCGGTCCAAGGGCCTTGCATTGAAAGGTCTCCTTCAGCTTTCCTTGCACCTCCTTGATCCTCTCTAGGGATGGAGAGAAGAGGAGAATGTCATCAACGTAGACAAGGAGAAACACCTTCTCCTCCTCCCCCTCGGTCATGAAGAGACTCTCGTCGCACCCGCTGACTTTGAAGCCAAGAGCCTCCAACGCCTCCATCAGCCTTGCATACCAGCACCTTGGAGCTTGCTTGAGGCCATAGATGGCCTTGTTGAGCCTGCAAACACGTCCGCTCCCATCGTCGTACCCCTCTGGCTGCTTCATGTAGATCTCCTCATCTACCACGCCATTGAGGAAAGCCGTCTTCACATCCATTTGCTCCACCTTCCAACCACAAACGGCAGCTGCTGCCAGCAACACCCGGAGCGTAGGAGCCTTGGCAACAGGAGCAAACACCTCCTTAAAGTCAACCCCCTCCCTCTGCTGGAAACCCTTGATCACAAGTCTTGTTTTGCGCCTCTCCAACTTCCCCTCCGCATCGGTCTTCACACGTAATATCCACGTGCAATCCAATGCCTTTCTTCCTGGGGGCAGATCAGTGAGGGTCCATGTTCCATTCTCCATGAGGCTCTGAAACTCATCCTCCCTTGAAGCCAACCAAGCCTCTCGATCATCTCCAGCAAGTGCTTCCTCCATTGAAGCCGGTTCATGAGGTAAGTTGACACCGAAGCAACAAATCTGCTCCATCTCTCCCTCGGCTCCCTTCTCCTCATCATCTTCCTCCTCCTGGACCAGCAATGCCTTGGGACCCCCAAGCCTTTCATACTTGAGGAAATCCCTTGGGTGAGCAGCTCTCTTGGGCCTCTCCTTGGCTGCACCCTCCTTAGCTCCACCGCGGACAGCACCACGCTTCCCTTGGGTTGTCCGCCTTGGTGGAAGTGAAGGGGATGGTGTAGGCTGCTGCACCTCCTCCCCGGCAGCACCTCTCTCAGCTACAGGGGCCGCCTCTTGCTTCAACACTCCCTCCACCTCTGCTGCCTCCCCTTCAGCACCTCCCAAGTCATGTGACACCTCCGTTACCTCTGAAGATGAAGACAACTCGATGGGAATGAGGAGTGGGTCATTCGTTCCCACCTCTATTCCGAGCGGAATGGTGACCTTGCTCCTCCCTCGCTCCAACCACTCCTTGAACATGAGCCCCTCCATGAACTTGGCATCTCTGGTGGTGAAGATGGTGTTGGCTTTTGGGTCCCACATGAGCCACCCCTTGCTCCCTTGTGCAAGTCCCAAATGAACAGCCCACACCGCCGCCGCTTGAAGCTTGTCACGCTTCTCCTTAGGGACGTGCACGAGTCCCATGCACCCGAAGACTCGAAGCATATCCACCAGGGGCTTCTTGCCTCTCCACTTCTCCATAGGGACCCAATGCTGCCCTCCCACATGAGTCAATACTCGGTTCTTGATGACGGTGGCATGGCGAATAGCGAGGGGCCAGAATCGTAAGGGTAGACCCGAGTCTACCAACATCGTTCTCCCACCCTCCATGATGGTCCGGTTCGCTCTCTCTGCCACGCCATTGGATTGAGGAGTGTAGGCCGTGGTGAGCTGCTGCTTGATGCCGTGCCGCTTCAGCCAGCTCCGGGACTCCGCTCCCAAGAACTCCCCACCACGGTCGCTACGAATCGCCTTCACCCGCTTGCCGCTCTCTCGCTCCACCAAGGGCAGCCACTCTTCAATGATGATCCTTGCAGCATCACTTTTCTTTGCAAGTGGAAAGGACCAGGTGAGCCTTGTGTTGTCATCCACCATGGTCATGGAATACAGGGCCCCACCATCTCCCTTCACCTTCATGGGTCCCACAAGATCCACATGCACGAGCTCCACCGGGTCACTCGACTTCCCCTCCACCGAATGGAAGGGAAACCGTGAAAACTTGCTGGTCAAGCAAGTCTCACAAGATCCCACCTCCTTGGGCTCCCCCTTTATCCTCAGCCCCTTGACTCTTTCCTCCTTGAACAGCTGCTGCAACTGAGGTAGCGCCACGTGGCCAAAACGACGGTGTGCGGTGAGCCAATCCGTCTCACCCGTGCTAGGAGTTACACTTGGTAACTCAGCCCCTCCATGCCCAAGGAGCCCACCATCACTATCATCACCACCTCCTCCATTGTCCACGTGGTTAACACGCCCTCCTCTCACACCTCCAGCAGCCAAGCGCGCAGCCGCCTCCTTCCATGGCAGCACCGGTATCTCCCACATGGACCGGTGCATGTCCTTGCCGCCTCGGAGGTCCCACAACACGCGCCCATCCAGAGTTGCCTTGAAAACCTTTGTGCCCAACATCTCCATCTTCATCCCTGCCTCACTTAGGGCCTTGGTAGAGAGGAGGTTGGCACACAATCCAAGAACAAGGAGAACACGCTTCAGCCCCACAAGCCTCCCATCCGCACCCATGAACAAGGCTCTCGCCTCGCCACGCACGCGTACAACTTGGCCGGTGGCTGAAACGACGGTGGCTGCCTTTGATGGCCTAACTTCATCCAGTAGATCCTCTCGGTTGGTCATGGTCATGAAGGCTCCCGTGTCGATGACCCAATGGGAGGAGCGGTGAAGAGCAATCTTGCTGGCCGGCACAACCATGTCCCCGGGGCACGCCTCCCCTACATGGTAGAACATGCCGCCGTATCCGCCAGCACCTCCATCGCCCTCCTCACTGCCCATGCCTTCTCCCATAGCTCCATGAACACCCTTGGAGCCCTCAATTGATGGCTGACCAGGCCTCCAACCGTCAGGTAGCTTGCGGCACTTGAACCATGGGTGCCCTTCCACATGGCAATACCAACACTTGCCGCCACACCGCTTGCCTCCCTTGTTGCCACGCTTCCCTCCCGAATGCTGCTCCCCTCCAGAGCCTTCCTTGGCCTTGCCTTTCTTGCTGCCACGCCCCTTGAAGCCCTTCATGACGTAGGCTGAACCTCCACCTTCACCGGCAGCGGCGGTCAGCTCCTTCCTCCGAAACTCCTCTTGAAGAACTTGCGCGCGAATCCACTCAAGGGACCACGAGTCCTTCATGCCATTAAGGTTGACCACCAAGGGCCCCCACGACTCCGGCAGCAGGGAGAGAGCCTTGTAGCACTTGATTTTCTCAGGGTAGTCCACACCAGCAGCAGAGAGCTTCACATAGAGGTCCCTGAGTTGATCGAACGCTCCTTGTACGGCATCACCCTCGTTGATCTTCACCGCATGGAGTTGTCGCTCGAGCACCACCACCATAGCTTCGCTGCTGGGGGCATGGACATCCTTCAATATCTTCCATGCCTTAGGACCACACTCAACTTCCTTGATGAGATGCTTGATGTGGTGCAGCTGGTTGGATGAGAGGCATTGGGAGAGAAGGAAGAATCCATCCTTGGACCGGCGATCCCATTATTTGGTCCCTCCTTCGCTCGCAGGCCTCTTCAATTCTCCATCCATCACTTCAAGCAGCCCATAATGGTTGAAGAGGAGCTCCATCCTGAAGCTCCATGATGCCCAATCCTCCCCAGAGAACTTCTCCAGGTTGAATGCCTTCACATCATCCTTAGCTGATGTTGAAACGGAAGCCATTGGTGCAGATCCGCCTGCAACGCCTCTTCCCGCTTCCCCAGCGCCTCTCACGCCACCACTGCCACTAGGACCAGCTGGAGAAGAACCTTCAGCCTCCATATTCACCCACGAACAGAGTAGAACAGCTCTGATACCACTTGTTATAGTCTGCAGTCCACTTAGGGGTCGCGGATGCCCATGAAACCGCCTAAGTAGAAGCTGACGACTTCGAACCGCCTCTGTTCAAAACACTGTCACGGCCAGCTCCAATAAGATACGAGGCTGAAACTTGGACAGCAATTAGCCTCAGGTGTCTGCTTTCCAACGGTATATTACTTGCTACTATCAGAGGTGTACGCACTACGCAGTGAACTAAAACGTAAGCTCGGCTGAAAATCGTGTATTCTCATTGATGCAAGGAAGAGGTGAGGTACAACATTGCCTAGGGGACTCTTAAGGGGTTGGGATCATCCTGGGAACTCAGAGAAGGTTGATTCCTAGGGGAGAAAGGCTAGAGAAGGATGGGAAACGTCCTAGCTAGGTCAGCAAAGCCAACCACACGTGGATGTTCAGAGCTGTACTCAAGGCAACCAATTGTGAGTCAAGCCAACCATGAGTCAGCTTGTCTTCCCACTTGCACCCTCTTGCAAGCTGGTTCCAGGAAGACCACACTTCTCAAAAGGAGGGTTGTAGAGTCCCACTTGACCACCTGTACTTCTTGTCTCATTCTCTGTCCCTGCACCATTGGCATGACAACAATGAAAGGGTGGCAAGGGAAATGCTGCCAACAGTGCACCATGACTACGGAACAGTGAATTTCGGCAGCTGTCACGCAATGCTCAGATGTTGGATCGTTCTGAAACTTGGTGACCACCTGCACAGCGGGGCCAGACCGAATCTCAGACCAATCAGAGCTCGGTAGACGAGTCAGCAGCCGAAATGGTGAACTCGGGTGTTACCAAAAAGGAGTAACACACACTTCCAGGATGCCATAAGTCTTGAAACATAAAATATTGTCATGCCTTGGTAACTGCTTCAAAAACTCTGAAACTTTGAGGGTTTGAAGAACACATGTTGAACAACCTCCCCACAAAATTCCAGAAGCTGAGCAGGCTTGTAGGCCGAATGGGAGTGCTATGACCGTGCCACTGTAATGTGTTGGCACAACATCCGCCTCCTTCACCGCCACCACCGCTGCTCCCGCCGTCCCCTCCACCACCCTTGCCCCCCTTGCCCTTGCTGCTGTGGCGCCTCCCACTAGGAGCAGACGCAGCCCCAACCTCCTCGGTGCCAAGGAGGTCAACAGCAGCAGCAGAGGCAACAGAGGGCAGAAGGGGAACGGGGGAACACCCCTCAAAGAACGGGGCGCGAGGGTCGCCGCGAGAAGCACCTACAACAACTATACTCTTCTCAGCTGCAGTGAGGCGCTCCTCTAGCAGGTCGACGGTGAGATCGGTGGGGCAAAGGGAGAGAAAGTGGTCCCTGACTGAGGAAAGGGAGACGGGTGACTAGGTAGAAGAGGGTGATGTACATGGGGGGGGGTTCTTGTCGCAGAACTCAGAGGGAAGCGCAGCGCGGTAGCGGGCGTCACTAGTGCGGAGGTGAGTAATGAGGTCAGCGACTGTGGCAAAGGTGGCCAGGTCAGGGAACAGGTACGGTAGCATGAGGCGGCTGAGGGTAGCAGTGGCAGGGGAGGAGTAGTGCACTACGACAGCGTCATACAAAGACATAGCAGTCTTGTACTGGCCAAAGAGCGCACGCTCAGCAGAAGGCAGGTGACTACGAACAGCAAGGCGAGCAACAGCGTCACAAGTAGTCCACTGCGAGCGAATTGTACTGTCAACATCAGCAGCAGGTGCAGCAGAGGCGCCAGACGTGAGATAAAAAAGCGATACTCCGTCCGTAGAATCACACTGAAGAAACAACTGCAGGTCATCTACCCAGACATTGAAGTCAACTGCACGACCCTCAGCATCAAAGGTAAGAACCGTAGGGTTAGCCATGGCGGCAGTAGCAGCAGTGGCAGCAGTAACAACAGTAGCTGCAGGAGCAGCGCGGGCAGGGCAGCGCGGCTCAGCAGGGCAGTGCGGCCCGGCTAGGCGGCGCGGCTCGGCCGGCAGGCAGGCGTGGGTAGGGCAGGTGCGCGGGTAGCGCGCGTAGGGCATGTGCTCACCAGGGGCGGGCAGGGCAGGCGCGACGGTGGGGCCGCGACGGTGGGGCCACGACGGTGGGGCCGCGACGGTGGCTGGGCAGGGCCGCGACGGGTGTTGCAGGCGCGACGGCGGCTGCAGGGCAGGGCCGCCACGGCGGCGCCGCGACGGTAGGGTCGCACGACGGCGGCGACGGCGGGGCCGCAACGGCGGCTGCAGGCACGACGGCGGCGACGGCAGGGCCGCGACAGTGGCTGCAGGTCAGGGCCGTGACAGCGGCTGCAGGTGCTCGACGGGCGGGCAGGGGAGTGTTAGAATATATCTGTAACTGCCTGTAGCTGTAGTTAGTGTAGTTATTATAAACTTGTTGGTGGTGCACCTTTCATTCATATTTGTACCCTTGAGCCTATAGTGAAACTCTCCTTTTCTTTCACAACTTTCTCGACTCTCTTTGGCCTAGGCTACTAAGCCTAGGCCCTACTCTTACTATCTCAACATGGTATTCAGAGCAGGCACTTTCCTGCTGCCTTCCTCAATGGGCCCATCAGTCTGCTTCCGCTGCCTGTCGTCCTGTCGCGCGCCTCGGGCGTGCGGCACGGCGATTTTCTGCCCGCCGTGCGCAACGGGCGCGCGGCGTCTTCCTGCCCTACGCGCGGCCTGCCCTCACGCCGCCTGCGCGCCTGCCCCACGTCCGCGCGCGGGCCTGTTCTACACGCCCGTACCCTGCCCTTCGCGGCGCCCTGCGAGGCGCCGCTTCTACTCGTCGTGACGCCCCTGCGGGACCCGTGCGTCGCCGCTCCTGCTCGTCGCGACGCCCCTGCGGGACCCGCACGGCGTCGCCCTGCTCGTCGCGACGCCCCTACGGGACCCGCGGGGCATCGCCCCTGCTCGTCGCGGCGCCCCCTGGACGCCGCCCCTGCTCGTCACGGCGCCCCTGAGGCGTCGCCCCTGCTCGTCGCGGCGCCCCCTGGGCGCCGTCCCTGCTCGTCGCGGCGCCCCCCCCCTGGCCGCCACCTCCTCTGCGCCGGCGCCTCCTCTGCAGCTGCGTGCGGGCCTGCCCTGCACCAGCGACACCGCCCCTGGAGCAGCCGCCCCTGCAGCAGCCGCCCCTGGCCCCTGGAGCAGCCACCCCTGGTGCAGCCGCCACTGCAGCAGCCGCCCCTGGCCTCTGGAGCAGCCGCCCCTGCAGCAGCCGCCCCTGGCCCCTGGAGCAGCCGCCACTGCAGCAGCCGCCCCTGGCCCCTGGAGCAGCCGCCCCTGGTGCAGCCGCCACTCCAGCAGCCGCCCCTGGCCCCTGGAGCAGCCGCCCCTGCAGCATCCGCCCCTGGCCCCTGGAGCAGCCGCCACTGCAGCAGCCGCCCCTGGCCCCTGGACCCAGTGCAGCCGCCACTGCAGCAGCCGCCACTGCAGCAGCCGCCCCTGGCCTCTGGAGCAGCCGCCCCTGGCCCCTGGAGCAGCCGCCACTGCAACAGCAGCCCCTGGCCCCTGGCTCAGCCGCCCTCGTGCGCTCTGCTTTGCCCGCGCCCTCGTGCGCTCTGTCTCACCCGCGCCCGCCTGTTGCTGCCCGTGCCTGTGCTGCCCGTTGCCGCCCGTTGCTGCCCGTGCCTGTGCTGCCCGTTGCCGCCCATTGCTGCCCGTGCCTGTGCTGCCCGTTGCCGCCCGTTGCTGCCCGTGCCTGTGCTGCCCGTTGCCGCCCGTTGCTGCCCGTGCCTGTGCTGCCCGTTGCCGCCCGTTGCTGCCCGTGCCTGTGCTGCCCGTTGCTGCCCGTGCCTGTGCTGCCCGTTGCCGCCCGTTGCTGCCCGTGCCTGTGCTGCCCGTTGCCGCCCGTTGCTGCCCGTGCCCTTGCTGCCCGTTGCCGCCCGTTGCTGCCCGTGCCTGTGCTGCCCGTTGCTGCCCGTTGCTGCCCGTGCCTGTGCTGCCCGTTGCCGCCCGTTGCTGCCCGTGCCTGTGCTGCCTGTTGCCGCCCGTTGCTGCCCGTGCCTGTGCTGCCCGTTGCCGCCCGTTGCTGCCCGTGCCTGTGCTGCCCGTTGCCGCCTGTTGCTGCCCGTGCCTGTGCTGCCCGTTGCCGCCCGTTGCTGCCTGTGCCTGTGCTGCCCGTTGCCGCCCGTTGCTGCCTGTGCCTGTGCTGCCTGTTGCCGCCTGTTGCTGCACGTGCTTGTGCTGCCCGTTGCCGCCCGTTGCTGCCCGTGCCTGTGCTGCCTGTTGCCGCCCGTTGCTGCCCGTGCCTGTGCTGCCCGTTGCCGCCCGTTGCTGCCTGTGCCTGTGCTGCCTGTTGCCGCCCGTTGCTGCCCGTGCCTGTGCTGCCCGTTGCCGCCTGTTGCTGCCTGTGCCTGTGCTGCCTGTTGCCGCCTGTTGCTGCCCGTACCTGTGCTGCCCGTTGCCGCCCGTTGCTGCCCGTGCCTGTGCTGCCCGTTGCCGCCCGTTGCTGCCCGTGCCTGTGCTGCCCGTTGCCGCCCGTTGCTGCCCGTGCCTGTGCTGCCCGTTGCTGCCCGTGCCTGTGCTGCCCGTTGCCGCCCGTTGCTGCCCGTGCCTGTGCTGCCCGTTGCCGCCCGTTGCTGCCCGTGCCTGTGCTGCCCGTTGCCGCCCGTTGCTGCCCGTGCCTGTGCTGCCTGTTGCTGCCCGTGCCTGTGCTGCCCCTGCTCTTCCCCCCCGCCCCCCCCCCCCCCCCCCCCCCCCCCCCCCTTTTCTTCGTCTCCCTGCTGCGCGTGCAGCCGTGGAACGGAGGGTATGGGGGTGCCGGGTATGGGGGTGATGGGTGGTGTGTTTCCCTTCCCCTCTTCCTCCTTTCGTTCCCACTGCTGCAGCTGCCGCTGGGGGGAGGGTGTGAGGCTGTGGGGGAGCCAGGGGAGTGGCATTGGGGTGGCGGGTGTGAGACCAACCAGCCGGCCCCTTTGCTGCAGTACCTACTCTTTTACCTTGCCTGCTATTGCTGTTTTCTCTGTTCGTGGTGTACCCATCCAGGATGTGTTGCTGCACAGACTCCTACTGCAGGCAGTTATGGGGGAGTGTTAGAATATATCTGTAACTGCCTGTAGCTGTAGTTAGTGTAGTTATTATAAACTTGTTGGTGGTGCACCTTTCTTTCATATTTGTACCCTTGAGCCTATAGTGAAACTCTCCTTTTCTTTCACAACTTTCTCGACTCTCTTTGGCCTAGGCTACTAAGCCTAGGCCCTACTCTTACTATCTCAACAGGGAGGGCCGCGACAGCGGGTAGGGCAGGGTTGCGACTGGCGGGTCGGGCAGGTCCGCGACGGGCGGGGTAGGCAGGGCCGCGACGGGCGTGTAAGGTAGGGCCACGACGAGCAGCAGGGTAGGGCAGGCGCACGACGGCGGCTGCTGGTAGGGCAGGCGCGTGACGGCGCGGGTAGGACGGGCGCGTGAGCGCGCGCGTAGGGCAGGGCCGCGACGGGCGGCAAGGTCAGGGCCGCGACGGGCCGTTAGGGCAGTGCCGCTATAGGCGGCAGTACGGCAGGGCGCGCGACGACGCAGGTGAGGCAGGCACGACAGTGCGCTTCGGGCAGGGTAGGAAAAAAATTTTGTGGTGGGCCCTAAGAAAATCGTTCCCACTAGGGAACCTGCTCAGAAACCATGTGAAAGTAAAACGAGGAGTGATTGCATTGAGCAGCATAAAGAGTACAAGTAGGAAATCCTAAAATGTTGTACCCTATATGAACTACCCCACTACAGCCTACAGCATATAAGTTTGACATAAAGAAGCCTATTGATCAGCCTAAAGCGGGGAGATAACCTCGCCGCAGCGCTGCTGTCACTGTTTCAGCGTGACTGACACGACAAATTTGTACTTCCAGCGCCGATCGCGGCTGTCAGACTAGAGTAGGTACTCGCTAAAACGCTCGTGGGATCAGATTACACTCTCGGAAAACTCTGAATTTTCAGAGCTAGCATTAAAAAAAGTCTGAAACTTTCAGAGTTGAGGCCCTAAAAAGTCTGAAATTGTCAGAGTACTCTGAAAAAAAAAAAAATCTGAAATCTCAGAGTTTTTTTGCCAAATCAGAGAAAAATGAGGGCCTGCGCGAAGCCGATACGAGGTGTGTCTGATATGAGGTGTAGGAACACGCTCTAACTCCTCCAGATCCCAACCACCTTGTCGTAGTTGGGCTCATACTGCATCAAGGACATTTGCATCCTTAATGCCGCCTCGAAGCCAGGACTTCATCACGTGCTGAAAAACGCCAAGAAAAGCCTCGTTCACACTCCACGGTGCTGAGGGGAATGATCGCCACCGCTACCCAGAGCTGCACGAGGTTCGAATAGCTCTTTCGCCAATCCGGCGTCTTGAGAATCGCCATGAGGCCATTGTGGAAGCTCCTTTCTCCCTTGGGAGCTCCTCCAAGGACTGAACAAACTAGCCGAAGCTCCTTGCATGCCAGGCTCTTGTTGATGCCTGGCGGGTTGTGGGAGGGAGAATAACATGGAAAAGTTAGTGAACACGCATACTATAAGAGAAGCCCATCAAGTAGGGCCAGCAATGCTTAGGATGTCATGTCAACTCACCAGGAGAATCTCTTCCTTGCCTTGAGCCTTGAACAATGTCACCAGCGATTGAAGCCATTCCTGCCATCGTGCATGTCGCTCCACCTTTCCAAGGGGCCAGGAATCCGGCATGAAGAGTTGGACCCCAGAGAGGGAGTCCAGGTCACGAAGCCGCCCCAACAGGTTCGCCACGATGCATTCGGCGAATTCCGTGCACAACTCGACGCAGCCGTCATGGTGCCCTAGGCCACCATACGGATCCTTAGGGTCTTCATGAAGGGTGAAGGAGAAGCTTGTTGGTCGTCCGTTATGTGTCAACACCCTCCACAGTCATGGTGCGGGTTGCAGCCCGGTCCATGGCACTCCAGAAAAGGAGAGAGCATGTGGCTCATGCCACCGCCGAAGTCATCTTTGAAGTCCACATAATGGCTCTCGATGTGTGATGTTCTCCACTTGATCTACGCATGCAAAGAGACCAGGTCGAGCTGGGCAAGTGGAAAAAAAAAAAGTAGAGTAAATAAGGGAGCATTGAACAAGCACAAAGCAAGATATAACCAACGAGTTCTCACCTGCCTCTACTGGAATGTCTTGTTCAGAATGTTAAGCTGCTCAAGCACATCAGCCAAGAAGAACAGGAAAAGGTGAAACCGGTACGAGGTTACAAGTGCATACATCGTGTTTTTAAGCTCTTTCAACAAGACAATCACTGCCGGTAACACTGCAATGAGCCGCCGGACTGCATGCCCTCGAGACAGCAAACGAATCTGGTGAATGCTTTGGACTTCAAGGCTCATTCTAGCTCTGAGCGAATGAACCCCTCCTTACAATGCCGTGGATGGAATGACGAGAATGGTAGGTAAAGTTATGTATTCTTAGGCTTCTGAATGTGGAAATGTCCAACACGCCAGGGCAGTGGAATTGCTGTCCTTAATGAATGACAAGATGTAGGAAATCTACAGAGGTCTCCAATTTTCCTTACTCCATTCCCAGCATATGAAACCGTCATCAATGTAACGGAGGTGGAGGAGAGGGAGATTGTGACCCATGCGCGTTCGGAGTATTTCATCCAGCCGGCTCATATAAAGGATGGCGAAACACACTACAACAGAGGTTCCCATCGCCGTCCCCTGGATCTGCCGAAAAAGGCCTACCACTGAAATACACGTAAGAGTTAAACATGACCCACTCCAAAAGCGCTACGATGATAGTTGCGTTAAGAAAATGAAGAGGGTCTCTTTCCAGGAAAGAGCGGATTATATAAACATCTTCTTGTAGCGAAATTGATGGGTATAGCGCTTGGATATCTTATGTAGCAAGTAAAAGCTTTTTTGGCAGAGGGGCTTTCTCCAAGTGAAGGAAAAGCGATAGAGGGTCTCTGAGATATGTAGACTGTTGAAGAACGAGTGGACGAAGTGCAGCGTCTAACCAGTGCCTAACGTTCACAATAACCCAGGAATGAGAAGCTCCTAATGGTCGTCCAATACCTTCATGATGACATAAAAGATGGCCGGCTTCTAGCCAGTTGTCGGAGGGTGTTCAAAGTAAGACCACATGTATTTAGGGAATTAAGGTCCAAAGTTAGCACGAATCTCCAGCAATTTAGCAAAAACAGAAGTCTATGGATCTTCAAAGTCTGCAGTGGATGTAAGATTTTCTGTATACTTGCTCTTGTCCAGGAAATGGTTCAGGCACTCTCGGATGTAGGCCGTTCGATTCATCAGGGTAATTCCCATGTGTTTATCAGCTTGCTTGATGACGAGCTTGGTGTTGGAGGCGAGACTGTTGATGGCTTTTTTGTCAGAGGTCCACTGGTGATCCCCGGTTGATCCTAAGGAAGGGTTACAGGCACGTTGGCCTGGGGGGTTATGGGCGCACTTACCCGCTACACAAACAAGCCCTTTTATCCCAATGGTCTAGTGGTTGGGATTCTGACATGGTATCAGAGCGAAGGTCTCGGGTTCGAATCCTGTTGTGTGCACTTCGGGCATCCCAGTGCGGGGGGGTGTCAGAGGTCCACTGGTGATCCCCGGTTGATCCTAAGGAAGGGTTACAGGCACGTTGGCCTGGGGGGTTATGGGCGCACTTACCCGCTACACAAACAAGCCCTTTTATCCCAATGGTCTAGTGGTTGGGATTCTGACATGGTATCAGAGCGAAGGTCTCGGGTTCGAATCCTGTTGTGTGCACTTCGGGCATCCCAGTGCGGGGGGGTGTCAGAGGTCCACTGGTGATCCCCGGTTGATCCTAAGGAAGGGTTACAGGCACGTTGGCCTGGGGGGTTATGGGCGCACTTACCCGCTACACAAACAAGCCCTTTTATCCCAATGGTCTAGTGGTTGGGATTCTGACATTTTTAATACCCCTTGGGGAGGTAAGGGCCTTCTCGGATTGCAGGTCGTGATAATATACATATAAGATCGTTTCTGGTTTCTTCCAAGACTGCTTCCAGCTTCTCATCCTCAGCAGGTAACCAAGTGGGATTGCTAATTGTTACGAGTGCAATTGAGTGAGTGTGCGAGATTTGCACCATTGAAGCAAGAGTACAATGAGCGAAGGCATGAGCGAAGAACATATAGCGAAACTACAGTGGTAACGGTAATGTGTGAAAAACCGGGGTGCGCGACGGGCCTAGCACCGAGGTTGGGAATTGTCGAGGCGGAGGTCCGGAGCGCGGGTTACCAACCTAATCCATGAGGTTGGGTCGCGTCGTGAACAGTGGCGGGAACCGTGTCAAGGCGAGTGTCACGAGTGGTAACGGTTTACTGTTGGGTGCTGTTGGCGGGAACAGTGGTGTACGCGCTGAGCAGGGACGCGAAGTAAGGAAAAGGAATTTCCCTTACACTACCCCCCCCCCTCCTAAGAAGGTCCTTTTTACGAGAGCGCGTGTACATCCCGGGAATTTCGGCTACTCAGATACTCGGAGAGGATGGGGTGGTTTTCGATTCTGTCTAGGGGAACCCAGTTGTCTTCGGTGGGCGTGCGGTCTTTCCAGCTGATCAGAAATTCGATCCTGCGAGCTCCTCGTGGGTCATGAAGTCGGTGGCTCAGGACTTTCTCGGGCGTGATGATTGGTTTTGTCGGCGGTCGTCTCCTGCTGGCTGGGCGGTTGCGAGGCAGTTGGCTGGTGGATGGTACGTAAGGTCGAAGTAGGCTGACGTGGAAAGACGGGCTGACGTACCAGTCAGCAGGGAGGAGGAGGTGGGCGGTGACGGGTGTGATCATGTGGCTGATGCGAAATGGCCCGCAATAACGAAGGCGGAGTTTTGGGGTGATGGGCAGGTGGAGCTTTTGAGTGTTGAGTAGTACTAGATTATCGGGCTGGTAAGTGACAAGTCGGCAGTGGCGGTCGGCGTTGCGCTTAGCGATAATGCTTGATTTTTTTATTGCGTCTGCTGCTCGGGTCCGTGCTGCTTGTAAAATTTTGGCAAATTGTTGTGCTTGTGGTACTGGGTTGTCGGGATTCGGGGTCATCGATACTGTGGGGTCTTTTCCGTAATCCAGGTAAACCGGTGACTGTTGGGTCGTGGCGGATGGCAAGTTGTTGTACGCGAACTCGATGAGTGGAAGTTGCTGTTCCCAGGTGGTCGGGTCGTCACACGTGGCTCGGATGAGTTGCTCCATGGTCTGATCTGTTCGTTCTGTCTGTCCATCGGTTTCGGGGTGGTACAAAGAACTAAACTGTAGTTGTGTGCCAAACTGCTGCCAGAGGTTCCGCCAGAAGTTGCTGGTGAATTTCGTGTCGCGGTCGCTGATGATCGCTGCTGGTATCACGTGCAGTCGAACGACGGTGGAGATGAAGAGGCGGGCTATTTCTTCGACTGTGATTGATTTCTTCCAGGCTGCGAAATGTGCCATTTTCATCAGCCGATCGACCACGACCAGGATCGCGTCGTTCCCACTCGCTCCAGCCGGTAACCCCGTGACGAAGTCCATTGTCACCTGCTGCCAAGCAAGCTCTGGGGGTGGTATCGATTGCAACTGTCTTGCCGGCCGCTTCCGTGATGATCCCATGAGTTGGCAGGTGGGGCACGATGCCACGTGTCGTTGTACTTCGGTCAGCATCTCGTGCCAGTAATAATACCGCTGAAGCTGTTGTCGTGTTTTTCCTACTCCGTAATGGCCTGAGGTATCTCCGTCATGTGCCTCTTGTAGGAGTAATTCCCGTAGTAATGTGTAGCCAGGTACCCAGATGCGGTCGGTGCCGGCTTTTACGTAATAAACCCCCTTTGCTGCTGCGAACTGCTGCGAGTTTCCACCCGTGAAGAATGTGTCTGTTTGATGTCCGTGAGTAAATAGTCCTGTCAGTAGCGGGCTGGTTTGGGCGAGTAGTATGGCGTGGATTTGGGCAGTGGGGCGGGTCAGTGCGTCGGCGATGTTCGATGCCCCTTTTTTGTAGGCGACCGCGTAGTGGAGATTGGACTCGAGAAAATCGAGCCAGCGAATCTGTCGCCGGTTGAGGTGGGGCTGTGCGTGGAGGTACTGTAGTGATTTATGGTCTGTCCGTACTGTCACGTCTGCGCCGGTCAAGTAACAGCGCCACACCTTGAATGCATGCTGTCAGAATGTTATTCTCTAGCCTGTAGTGGGGTGCTCTATAGCGAGTACAACCCATCTAGGGTTTGCTATATGTATCCTCATTGCTGCTAGTGAAACCACATCTTTTCCCTAAACTTCTCTTGCCTAGCTAGGGCTTACCTAGCTATGGCTCCTAACTATGCTCACTATCTCAACACATGCACGATCGCATGCATTTCGGGGTCGTATATCGGGTAAATTTTCTCGAGCGGGGGCAGTTTTCGTGACTCGTATGCAATAGGCTGTAAACCGTTGCTGAAATCCTGTAGCAGTTTGGCTCCAATGGCGATGTCGCTTGCGTCTGTAACTACTTCGAATGGGCGGTGTGGGTCGACGATGCGTAGTACGGCCGGTGAACAGAGAACACTTTTCAGTGCAGAGAAGGCAGTTAACGTGGGGGGAGAACCCCACGTAAAGCGACCCCCTTCCGCAGCAGATTCGTCAGTGGGGCTGTTAACCTCGCCATGTCGGGGACGAACCGACGCGCGTAATTAACGAACCCTAAAAAACTCTGTAGCTCCGTGATATTTGTCGGGGTGCCACGCTTTCACCGTGTCCAATTTCTTAGGGTTGATTTCAACCCCAGCCTCCGAAATAACGTGTCCTAAAAATTCTAGCCTGTCCTGAAAAAACTCGCACTTGGAACCCTTGGTTAGTAAGCGGTGCTCGTTTAAAATTTTAAATACTGCTTCCAGATCTACTAAGTGTTGCTACTTGTCGCGACTGTAGACGAGGATGTTGTCGAGTTAAACTATCACGCATTTATCTAAGAGCGCTCTAAACGCCTCGTTCATGGTCATCTGAAATGTCCCGGTGCTTTGTCAGCCCGAATGGCATCACAATGTACTCGAGTAACCCGTACCGAGTCCTAAAAGCTGTCTTACCGCAGTCCAATGGTTCGATCCTAATCTGATGTTAATCTCTTCGTAAGTCAGTTTTTGAAAAGACTCGTGCGGTTCGCAGTTGATCTATCAGTTCGTCGGCGCGGGGAATGGGGTATCGCGATTTGTCTGTTACCCTGTTCAGTGTTGTGTAGTCGATGCACATGCGAAAGCCTTCGTCTTTTTTTCGATGTGAACAGTATCGGTGCGGCGAACGGTGACGAGCTCGGTCGGATGATTTTTTTCTCTAACAGGTAATCTAACTGCTTCCTCAGTCCGAACTGTCGCTGTGCTACCGGTTTTAACTCTATTCGGTGATCATGTGCCCGCCGAGGTGACAGTCCCTCCGGTAAGTCATCGGAAAAATCCCTGGGTATCGTTTCAACAGTTCTTGTATTTCGGGCGGTACCGCTGCCGACAGTTTCTTAAAATCACTCGGCTTCTCTGCTCCTCCTACTACCGCGATATCCACCGCATACACGTCAGCTCTAGCGGCGACGGCCTGTTTCATCGTGATGGCGTTGACGTGGATTGTTGAAGACTCAGGCGACTGCCAGCGAGGTAGTCCGACCCACTTACCACTACTTCGCACAGTGCAGCTACCCGTCGTCAAATCGATTCACTGGTTATACCGTCGCAGCCAATCGCGTCCCAGTAAAATGTCGTGCCCATCCAATGTCGTCGCGAGCACTTCCTGTCTAAACCCGAAGTTCCCCCCGCAGCGGACTTTTACTCTCTCCACCTTTTCCCGTATGGCCAGCGGCGTGCCGTCGACTAAGAGTGCATCTATCTCTAGAAACACCTGTCAGAATCCCAACCACTAGACCATTGGGATAAAAGGGCTTGTTAAGAAGCGGGTCAGTGCGCCCATAACCCCCCAGGCCAACATGCCTGTAACCCTTCCCTAGGATCAATCGGGGATCACCAGTGGACCTCTGACACCCCCCCGCACTGGGATGCCCGAAGTGCACACACTGGGATTCGAACCCGAGACCTTTGCTCTGATACCATGTCAGAATCCCAACCACTAGACCATTGGGATAAAAAGGCTTGTTAAGTAGCGGGTCAGTGCGCCCATAACCCCCCAGGCCAACATGCCTGTAACCCTTCCCTAGGATCAATCGGGGATCACCAGTGGACCTCTGACAACACCGACTAAGTGTCAGTTGCTTGTCAGAATGTTGTGTGTGTCTAGCCTGCAGTGGGGTACTCTATAGCGAGTACAACCCAATTTAGGGTTTCCTATATGTACTCAACTGCTTGCTAGTGCAAAGTCTCTTCCCTGTTCTTACTTTCTGCCTACTATCTTTGACATGTTATCAGAGCGGTTACGCTCCTAGCCTGTGGGCCCACCGTTTGCTTCCGCTGCCACTACTGTACTGTCTGTCGCGCGCCCGATGGCGCGCGACGATTTTTTCTCCCGCCATGCGCTCGGAGCGCGGGGCGGTTTTCTGCCCGCCGCGCGCTCGGGGCGCGTGGCGGTTTTCCGCTCCGTCGCGGCGCCCCAGGGGCCCGCGCGCCACCCCCTCCCGTCGCCCGTCGTGGCGCCCTTGGGGACCCCGCGCGCCACCCCCTCTCGTCGCCCCGTCGCGGCGCCCTGGGGGCCCGCGCGCGGCCCCCCTCCCGTCGCCCGTCGTGGCGCCTCGGGGACCCGTGCGTCTTCCCCTCCCGTCGCCCCGTCGCGTCGCCCTGGGGACCCACGCGCGGCCCCCTCCCGTCGCCCGTCGTGGCGCCCCGGGGGCCCGCACGTCCGCCCCTCCCGTCGCCCGTCGTGGCGCCCCGGGGGATCCGCGCGCCGCCCCTCCTCGCTGCCGCCTGCCCTCCCCCCCCTCCCCCCCCCCCCCCCCCCCCCCCCCTCCTCCTCCTTCGACTTCGTGCTGGCGTGCAGCCATGTGGAGGGTCTGGGGGTGGCAGGGGTTAGGGCGGGTATGGGGGTGGCGGGTGTGTGCGCCGTCCGCTCCTCCTCCTCCTCAGTCTCCCACTACTGCAGCTGCCGCTGAGGAGGGTGGATGTGTGGGAGCCGAGGGCGTGGCGCTAGGGGGGTGCCGTGGGAGTGGAGCTATGGGTGCAGCAGGGGGTGTGTGAAAGGGGTGTGGGACAGCTGGGGGAGGTTGAGTGGAGGCAGCCGTCTTGTCGTCCGCAGCGCCAGTAGTCCGGAGGCTACAATCTCCGGTAGCCGCCAGTCGCCCGTGGGTCAGTTGCTCCAGCCGCTCGGCGTAGCCGCGGAGCCAGTTATTCCTGAAGTCCGGGCCATTGCTTCGATAGCCACTGAGCCAGCCGCTATAGTGTGTCTGCAGCTTCAGCCGTCACCTCCCATCTTCTCGCCCCCACAGTCTCTCCTCCTCCTCACTTGCCCTCTGTGATAGCCTCTAGCTTTGCTTATCATTGTGAACTAATGCTCTGCGTGCTTATTGTGCTGATTACACCCCACTTTGGCTATGGGGGTGTGTCAGAATGTTGTGTTTGTCTAGCCTGCAGTGGGGTACTCTATAGCGAGTACAACCCAATTTAGGGTTTCCTATATGTACTCAACTGCTTGCTAGTGCAAAGTTTCTTCCCTGTTCTTACTTTCTGCCTACTATCTTTGACATTGCTGTCAGAGGTTCACTGGAGATCCCCGATTGATCTTAGGGAAGGGTTACAAGCACGTTGGCCTGGGAAGTTATGGGCGCACTCACCCGCTACACAAACAAGCCCTTTTATCCCAGTGGTTAGTGGCTGGGATTTTGACATGGTATCAGAGCAAAGGTCTCGGGTTTGGATGCCGGTGTATGCACCTCGGGCATCCGAGTGCGGGGGGGTGTCAGAGTTGCACTGATCCTCGATTGATCATAGGGAAGGATTACAGGCATGTTAGCCTGGGGGGTTATGGGCGCACTCACCCGTTACACAAACAAGCCCTTTTATCTCAGTAGTTAGTGACTGGGATTCTGGCAGTTGCAGCTTTTGTGCAGTCGCGGTAATAACGAAGCTGTGACTTGCCCCTCTATCTATAAAAAACTTCACTGCTGCTCCCTGTATTTCACTGTGAATCGGTACTGGGCAATCCGTCGCTGTACCCTCCTTATTCATCCGAGCCCGATCGATGGCGTGAATCGGTATTGTGACTCGGTGAGGGTCGGTGAGGTTGGGCGAGCAGGCAGTCTCGTCAGTAGTTGGCCCAACTTCTATTGACTGCTGGCGCTTCCCCGCCTCGGAGACTCCCTCCCCTGCTCTGCTCCGCGGCTGTGAGAGTACGACGGCTTATGCCAGCTATGCTTGCTTGCCTTTACTTTATTATGCTATTTCTAGCATAGGATAATTATATGCATGCATGAATTGCTTGATTTCCTAGGCTAGGTGCTTTCCTATATTTTATTATAGTTATAGCACCGAGCTAGGTTGCGTGCACCGAAATCTGGCTTTTCGGTTGCCACCGAATTGCCTTCTACCGAATTCGGGAAGGATCTGTTCGGGACGCTTCGCGACCCGCAGAACCTTCGCGTAACACCTGGTTACGGGGCCTTGTGTCGAGCCTATATATAGCCTCGTGTTGTACCCAGGTTATCATTCAATTACAATTCTCTTTTCTGAGCTCGATCCTAGATCCTCACACTTGGTAATCAGAGCCTGTTTAGACGCGAAGTTTTTCGACCGCTAAAACCTAGCTTTTAAAACCGCGGAGGCGACGACGGTAAGCGCCGATTTCGGGTACGTAAACCAGTTCCGCGCTATTTTCTAATGTCCCCCTCGAACCGGTTTTCGAACATTCCTCAGGTCCAGTGGCGAAAAAGTTGGAATTTCGACCGTCGGATCGATTCGAATCTCAACGGCCTCGAGAATTTCGCTCAAAAAAGTTGGAATTTGGAGCGTCGGATCGAATTTCTTCTCAACGGCCGAGATCAGACGCGAATTTGCACTAAGGGAGAATAACGCGACCTACAGAATCAGCCCTCGTCATTTCTGCAGTCAACTCGACTCACAGTAAGATGACCAGCGCCTAAAATTCATTTATTTTAGTCGCAAATCTTCTTATAAATCGCCAAATGGAGGAAAACGGTGATAATTCCGTACGGAAAATTACGGAGTTACACACCGGCCTGGACTAGACGCGAGCGGCACTCCAGCGAATAGAGGAGCTTCTCGCGAACCAGTCGGCAGCCGCCATAGCAGCAGCGAACGCAGCGGCGAATGCAGCACCGACGTCAGCAGCAGCAGTGGCGACACCAACACTTAACCCAGCAGCAGCGGCAGCGGCTACAGTGAATCTTGAGGCGGCACGTCCGAGGCTACCGGAGACGTTCAATCCGAATGCGAGAGACACTAACGTTCGTCGATTCATTGCGACTCTCGAAATTTACTTCGAGGCCGTTGGCTGTACGACCCCGACACACGATGCAATGCGGATTCGGCTCGCAGCGACACTGTTACGAGGCCCAGCGCTCGAGTGGATTTACAACAGCAATAAGATCCGAGGCGAGGGGTCATGGACGCAGTTTCGGGAAGCTTTAATTCAGCGTTTCGAACCAATCAACTCCAGCTACATGGCGCGGCAGCAGATTCATCGGCATAAACAGTTAGGCAGTGTAACACAGTACACGCAGCAGATGGAGAGCCTCTTCAACCGAATTACCGACCTGACCGAAGGGGAAAAAATCCAAGCGTATACTGAGGGGCTAAAGATGGAAGTCCGCCGACAGGTGATTGCCGCAAACTACAACAATTACCGCGACATGGTGTGTGCAGCAGAGAGATTCGATGCGCTAATGCGATGTGAGCCGGAGACACGACGCCGCGTGCCGAACAGATCATTCGACACGAAGCGATCGGCACCACCCACGACCGCCGACCCGATGGATATGGACAAGATCGACGCGAAGCAGCGGCCGACAAAATATGAGAATTGCGAATTTTGCGGCGCAGCAGGACATCGATTCTTGGCGTGTTGGAAGTTGAAGAAGGTACTAGTGGAGCTGCAGGGCAACAACAGTGCGACATCCACGATGGCGAAAAAAGGAGGACACGATGGCGCGAATTTAAAACGTCACGACCGGCCGGCAACAGGGGAAATCGCCGAGACAAATGGAGGCTCCGCGAAACAAGACTCTGCACCGACCGGGAAACTCCAGCCGAACACCCCCGAGAGTAAGAATATTCCCTCTCGAGGTTTTCAAGCCTTTAAAAAATTCCGGGGAGATTTCAAGGCCAAGAAAAAAACCTTTAGAAATTATTCAGGTACCTGAGAAGTTGGGCAAACCACTCCGGAGCGTTGAAAAGGGTCGTGCGTTCCAAGGAGTTCATATTCTCTCCCCGCAGCATAGTGTTAAGGCTCCCCATTGCCCACAGGAGAAGCCTACACAGCTGCAAATGCTTAAGGGAAGGATTCAGGCCAAGACGAAGCTGAATCGGCCTCGGATAAATCCTTCCAACCCTACTCAGTTAGAAACTAATATGGAGTCAGCAGCTTCGAGCGCAGGACCGAGGGATGATCTATTCGACGTACCCTACGATCCTATAAGCGAGACCATCTACGGTTACTCGGAGCAGCAACAACCACTACTACTCGAGGTGATCTCCAGACACTGGTGGACAGCGGTGCGTCTCACTCGGTGTGCGACCGCGGGACGTTGGAGAAAATTGGAGAATTTTCGGAGGAGACCAAGTTCTCGGCAACAATGGTGGACGGTACGAAACTTCCCATCCACGGCGAAGCATCACTGCAGCTGCACATAGGGGCGCTGAGGTGGAAGCCGACGTTGCCGATCACGAACATCAAGGGCTTAGATTTCATCTTGGGGCGAGATTTCTTGAAGCGGTTCAACCCCGAGATCGACTGGGTCAACAGGAAGGCGTGCATCTACAACAACGGGAAACGAGTGGAGCTGCGAAGCTGGACGGATACAGGGAGCGTTCCTGAAACGACACTGGCACGGTTCGAACGGACTGTGAACGAGAGTAACACGGGATACTTAGCACTGGTTATGGCAGCAGCAGAGGAGGAGAAGCCGAGTTCGGAGCTACCTGCAGCAGTAAAGGAGGTGTTGGAGCAGTACAAGGATATAATGCCTGACGACCTACCCGCAGGCGTACCTCCAGCACGCACCCACGAGCACGAGATCGTGGAGGAACCAGGTGCGAAACCCGTCTCACGTGCACCATACCGACTAAGTCCGACCGAACTGACAGACATGAAGAAACAGATAGAATATCTACTGGACAGACAACTGATCCGCCCATCCACCTCTCCCTACGGTGCACCAGTCCTCTTCACTCCAAAACCAGACGGCAGTCTACGGATGTGCATCGACTACCGCGCACTGAACAAACAGACAGTCAAAAACAAATATCCCATACCGCGCATAGACGACCTACTGGATCAACTGCGTGGAGCAACAGTATTCTCGAAGCGGGACCTACGGTCGGGTTACTGGCAGATCAAGATGGCGGACAACTCGATCCACAAGTCGGCGTTCCGTACCAGATACGGCTCCTATGAATACTTGGTGATGCCGTTCGGACTCTGCAACGCACCAGCAACGTTTCAGGCGGAGATGAATCACATCCTACGGCCCCTGTTGGACGAGTGCGTGGTGGTGTACCTGGACGACATTCTTATCTACTCCAAGAACATGAAGGAGCACGTGGAGCATCTGCGGAAGGTGTTCGAGATCCTGCGGAACAACAAGTTCTACGTCAAGCTGTCGAAGAGCGACTTCGCCCTGAAGAAGGTGCAGTTTCTCGGGCACATGGTGAGTGCCGAGGGCGTACACGTGGACCCGCGGAAGATCGAAGCCGTCAAAAAGTGGAAAGTACCGGAGAACGTGAAGGAGTTGCAGTAGTTCCTAGGCTTCGCCAACTACTACAACAGGTTGGTGCCGCAGTACGCTAAGATAGCAGCGCCACTGACCGACCTACTGAAAAAGGATACGCCCTACAAATGGGATACGCCTCATCAGCAAGCCATGGAGCAACTACAGACAGCACTGACTACAGCGCCAGTACTCATCCTACCAGATCCAGACAAGGACTACGTGGTGGAAGCAGACGCTAGTGACCAAGCAGTCGGAGCAGTACTGACGCAGGATCACGGACGCGGTTTGCAGCGCATCGCCTACCTCAGTAAGAAGCTACACGGAGCAGAACTGAACTACCCCATCCATGACAAGGAAGCTTTAGCGATAGTCATAGCCTTCAAGGCGTGGAGGTGTTACCTAGAGGGAGCCAAGACTGCAGTCTATACTGACCACTGCAGTCTCAAATATCTGAAGTCGCAGCCGACGCTCTCACGACGATAGGTGCGGTGGGTGGACTTCCTGGAAACTCACTTCCACTACGACATCGTCTACAAGCCCGGGCTACACAACAAAGCAGACGCATTGAGCCGCCCCGGACATGTAGCAGGCATCCAGCTCAACGGGATGAACCCTCTACTCAAGGGTCTATACCAACATGGGTACTCCGTGGACGCAGAGATCGCTACAGCGCAGACCAAGAAGCTGTTACAGTGGGAGAAAGACTTAGCTGTAAGGAAGGGTTCAGGAAAGATTTGGGTACCGAATTACGCCCCGCTACGGCAGATCCTATTGGAGGAGTTTCACGACGTACCATACGCGGGACATTTCGGGAGCAACAAGACGTTAGCAGGGATAGCGAAGTATTACTACTAGCCCGGGATGGCAGCAGACGTGCAGCAGTTCGTCACCTCTTGCGACACGTGCCAGCGGATGAAGAGTAGCAAGCAGAAAAAAGCAGGGTTACTTCAGCCTCTACCTGTACCGAAGCAGCCATGGCAGGTCGTTAGCCTCGACTTCATCACAGGACTCCCTTCGACCTCACGGGGGCACGATTCCATCCTCGTAGTAATCGATAAGTTCTCCAAAATGGGTCACTTCATACCGACCAACGCCACAGCTACAGCTGAAGCAACTGCTCGCCTCTTCTTCGACCGCATCATCACCATCCACGGCATCCCCGCTACACTCATCTCAGACAAAGACCCAAAATTCACCAGTAAGTTCTGGAAGGAGCTCATGGGACTGTTGGGGACAAAGCTTGCAATGTCTTCAGCATACCACCCCCAGACTGACGGACAGACAGAGCGACTCAATCAGGTGGTTGAACAGTTACTGCGCACAGCTTGCAAAGACGACGTCAGCCACTGGGACACACAGTTACCGACCCTAGAGTTTGCTTACAACAACGCATCACATGCGGCCACAGGGAAAACTCCTTTCTTCCTGTGTTACGGACGGGAACCACTCACACCACAGCAGCCAACCACACCGGCACACGTCCAAGCCGCACATGACTTCGTCACCACCATGCAGCAGCTATGGGAGAAGACTCAGCGACGTCTCACCACGATGCAGAACTCCCAGAAGCAGTATGCCGATCGTCAGCGGCGTGATCACTCAGTAGCAGTCGGAGATCAGGTGCTTCTTGACACGCGCAACTTGAACCTGTCTCACCTCCCATCCAAACTCCGGCCTCGCTTCTGTGGTCCATTTCTCGTGGAGGCACAGGTGACACCAGTTACATTCCGCTTGCGCTTACCAGATACATGGAAGCTTCACAACGCTTTCCATGTTCAGCTACTGAAGCCCTACAAGGACCCCAACCAACAGTTCCAGGGACGGCAGCTACCGCCACCACCACCTGTTCTCATACAGGATGAACCAGAGTACGAAGTGGAGCGCGTTCTCACTCATCGGCGCCGTGGCGGCAAGACCCTCGAGTTCCTGATACGCTGGAAGCGATATGACCCCACTGAGGACAGTTGGGTTGCAGAAGCTGGTATGGGCAACGCACGCCGTGCTCTCAAGGACTATCTTGTCAAGCAGGGTGTTTCTCACACCACCCAGATTTGAGGGGGGGACGTGTGAGAGTACGACGGCTTATGCCAGCTATGCTTGCTTGCCTTTACTTTATTATGCTATTTCTAGCATAGGATAATTATATGCATGCATGAATTGCTTGATTTCCTAGGCTAGGTGCTTTCCTATATTTTATTATAGTTATAGCACCGAGCTAGGTTGCGTGCACCGAATTCTGGCTTTTCGGTTGCCACCGAATTGCCTTCTACCGAATTCAAGAAGGATCTGTTCGGGACGCTTCGCGACCCGTGGAACCTTCGCGTAACACCTGGTTACGGGGCCTTGTGTCGAGCCTATATATAGCCTCGTGTTGTACCCAGGTGATCATTCAATTACAATTCTCTTTTCTGAGCTCGATCCTAGATCCTCACAGCGGCGCCTCAGCTCCTATGGACGTTCACTCTTGCGATGGCCCGTCCTATTGCAAGCAAAGCAGCGCCCCTTAAACGGCGCAGCAGCTGCATTTGCCGCAATGGCGTGCACCATGGCGTGCTCGATCGGTCGCCGAGGGCGATGTCCGTAGTAGGACCCCGGTCTCGGTTGGCGTAGGATATCGATTTTCTCCGCGAGTGCGAGGATTTCGTTGAAATTTGATAGCACGCGTAGCATAATCTCGTGCGAGATGTCCGGCATTAGTCTGCCGACATAACGGTCCACCCGCTCCGCCTCGTGCATGTAGCCGACTTGCTCGTACAGAGCGAGAAAACCGCTGGTGTAGTCTTGAACCGAACCGAGCTGCCGCCAAGTACCCAGTCTCTGACGCCCCGAAATAGAAGCCGCGATCGGCTCGTAGCGCATCCGAAGCCCTGCGCACCATGCATCCCAACGTGCTGTACTAGGCAGTTTTGCAGAACGAACTCCAGGTGACGGCTGGACCCGTGGGCCCTTCCTCTTGCGACGACGGCTCATAGGCGCGTGGCGACGTCATGATGACTCGCCACCAGTCCATGGCAGGGCCCCTCAGCAGCGAGACCGTATAGCGAATCTTCATTGCGTCCGACTCGACGTAATTCGCATCAATGAAGACGTTCATCGTGAAGACCCACGATTGAGCCGTCGCACCTCCACGTTGGCTCCAATCGAAACAGGGCGGGCGCTGCGGATTGAGTGGCATTGGTGCCATGATGGCGTGGTCGCCACTTGTCGCTGCAAACTCCACGTGCCGACGGGCTTCGCGAGGCTCCTGCGGGCTTGGTGCGGCCCTATTCCTCTCCATGACAGTTACTGATTGAGCGGCGCCATCACTGGCTGCGCCTGAGCGCTGTCCCACGCAATCGTTTTATGTCGGTGTGCCTGATGAGATGACGATTGGCTCCTCCGACTATGCGGGTGCATTTGCAGGTAGGTGTGGTGGTGCTGGAGCATTCACTGTGGATTGGTGATGAGCCGAGTCGCGTTCCGCCGTGAGTGTCGCAATTTCGAGCACCGAATCTTTGAGTTGGCGCACGAGACGGTCGAGTTGCTCCTGCGTTAGTGTCGCGAGAGTGAATTCGGCCATGGCGGGGGTGTTGGGCAAGCTCAGCAAGAGCCTCTATCGTGGCCGACGTGAAAAACTGGGGTGCGCGACGGGCCTAGCGCCGAGGTTGGGAATTGTCGAGGCGGAGGTCCGTGTTGGTGCAACCCTACGGTTTGCACTCGGCTTGTTGTCCGTGTGCGTGAATGTGTGTGTGTATGGAATGGTATGAGGGCATGGGATAATATATATTTCATGCTTATAATTGTGTGTGAATGTTGAGTCATGATGTCGAGTGTGTGTGTCGAGTCAATAGCGAGTTATCGCTAGACGCGTGTTACGCGGTCGTTTGTGTCTCGCGCGCGGTTTCTATTTTGTCGTGCGCGGTTTCTATTTTTTCCTGTGTCGAACGTTCGGCGTGTCGCAGGTGTGTGCAGCAGACCCATCAAGAACTCAAGGATGAGTTTGTGATGAAGAGCCCGAGCCTTGGTGTCAAGCCTCAAGTAATTTCGAAGCTTGCCAAAAGGGTACACCTCAAGATATTGAAGATAGTTACATTACTTTGTGTAGTGTAACATTTCACTTGGTGTAGGCCCTAGTGAAGGGTAGTTTCGAGACCCTTCGTGGTTGGGGACAGTGTGGCACTGTTCCACATCACTGTACCTCGGCTCTTGGGGTTTGTAGGAGCTGGGAGTCATTCCCAACTCGTAACTCTTCCTATCTTGTGTTCTAAGACTATAGTGGCTGCCATAGTACCGTTCGTTCAAACCGACGCTGTGTCGTCAATTCTTTATCAAATCGTGCAATCTAAATTGATAATTGTAGACGACGTGAAGACGCTCCAGATCCAATTTGAATCAAGTCATTTGCAGCTGTGGGCAGAACGCTATCAACGTTTGAAGCCGCTGTGCAGAAATCTGTCTGTGCTCTCTATCTTTCGTTTTAGGCACATTCAAGCCTATTGTGACCATAACAAGTGGTATCAGAGCCCCTTGGAGCAGTTTCGACAATGTCTGGACCTGAGGAAAGGGGTGGCAGAGGTGCTGGTGGCAGTGGAGAAGCTCAAGCTCAAGGCCAACCCCGTGATTCAGCCATGGCGCCCATGCAACCAAGTCTTGGCCCACCTAGGGATGAGCCTAGGGTGTTTGGGCTTGACAAGTTCAACGGTGACAACTTTGCTGAATGGTCCTTCAAGATGGAGAACATCTTTGACCACTATGACCTGCTGGAGGTGATGGAAGGAACGGAGAAGCGCCCCGAGAACGACCCGGAGAAGAGCCCGTGGGTGCGGAAGAGCGCACAAGGCTATCTCTTACTTGGGCAAGCGTTGGGGAGCAGTCAGATCCGTCACATCAAGCCATTCCAGCGTGAACCAGAGAAAGGACCAAAGGCATGGGCTGCTCTCAAGGGTGTACATGCTCCTGCAACAGCGGCGGTAGCGGTGGTGTTGGAACGGCAAATGGCGGCACTACGAATTAAAGAAAACGAAGCGGTTGAAGAAGGGGTGCAGAAATTCTTCGACTTGTTGACGCGGCTTGAGGGAGCTGATTTGAACTACAGTGAGCTCCAAAAGAAGACCAAGTTGCTGGCCTTACTCCCAGAGTCATGGTCCTCGCTCATCATCAACCTTAATCGCGACTTGCCCCGCCTCTCGCTTGAAGACGTGAAGCGAGCTATCCTTCAAGAGGATTTCCGCCGCCGTGAGTTGGCGAGTGCGGATGGCGCTGGGGCAGCGAGCATCGGCCGTGGATATGGTCGAGGAAGAGGCAGAGGACGAGGGGGAGGAAGGTTTGGTGGCAGCAACTTCGGCGGAGGCCGCAGGAGTGGCGGTTACGGCAGCGACGACAAGAGCTACGGACGCGGTCGCGGCCGATTCGACGGCGAGTGTCACTATTGCCACAAGAGCGGACACATGTGGCGCGACTGCTACAAACTCCCTGATGGTTGGACCCCTGCTCAAGGCCAAGAGGGTAGAGGAGCAGGAGGAGGGAGAGGACGAGGCCGTGGAGGCCGTGGCGGTCGCGGTGGCGGAGCTGCAAACATGAAGAGCGGAGACAACGACAAGGACCCGAGCGACGATCGATACCCAGGTCTATTCTACTTCGAGTCGACGCAAGTACCGGCTGGTCCAGAAAAGGATGAAGGCTTTGAGGAGCCAGCAGCTGTGGGGAAGGTGACCCTACACCCCCTGGACTATTGGGTGATTGATAGTGGCGCTACCTATAGCATGACACCTCGCCCGGACTTGCTCACCGAACTCGAGCCGTCACCAGTGAAGCATGTCACATCGGCTTTGGGGCAGCGAGCAGAGGTGAAAGGCATGGGCAAGGCCATGTTCAAGGGTGCTGATGGGAAGATGGTGGGCCTCAAGAACGTGCTTTGGGTGCCCAGCCTTGCTGCAAACCTGATTTCCGTGCGGCGGTTGGCAAAGGCCGGCATGGACACGAACTCGAAGGGAGCCAAGACCTACACCGCAAAGCTTGGCGATCGAATTCTTTGGGACCTTCATGAGGACAGGGATGTCTACAACGAGATGTGGCAGATCCCAGTGGTCCCTATGCCTAAGGAGAGGCAAGTGGCAGCAAGCATCAGCACCAAGGATGGAGCGGTCGGTAGCGACGATGGCGCGAACGGTCGCGCTAAGGAGAACGAGCTCAAGAAGAGCAAACCTGGAGGGACCAGCAAGTTCAGTGAACCTAAGGAGAGTGGTGCAGCAACCAAGGAGCAGCAAAAGGGTGAGGAGAACCCAGAGGCAGCAGCGGAGGAGGACTACGGAGAGAGTATGTGGGGCGCTATTGCGAGCGCGGCATTCTCCAATCCAACTTCGGCTACGGGGGAGTGTGATTGGCTCACCTTGCATCGGCGCATGGGGCATGTGGCCCTGCCCATCTTGCAGCAGCTAGTGAAGAATGAGATGGTTGCTGGCATACGTGTGAAGGGGGAGCCCGATGAGGTGCTTGGCTGCCCGACGTGCATTCAAGCCAAGTTCACCCGGTTTCCGTTCCCTAGTTCGGAGGCAACGGCAAAGGCACCGCTTGATGAGGTGGTGATGGACGTGGTGGCCCCCCTGAAGCTTGGAGCTGCTGGAGCTGAGTATTTTCTCACCATTGTCGACGTCTACACCCGCATGACTTGGGTGTACGTGCTGGCCAAGAAGAGCGACGTGGCTGAAACGTTGAAGACGGATTGGTTCCCGATGGTGGAGCGGCAACAAGACCGTCTAGTCAAGTCAATCCGCACCGATCGAGGGGGAGAGTTCCTGAGCAAGGAGTTTGGGTTGTGGCTGAAGAAGAATGGTATTCGGCACTCCCTCACCATGCCATACTCCCCTGCAATGAACGGCATCGCCGAGCGAGCGAACCGCACAATCACGGAGGCGGCACGCGGGTTGCTCATTGAAGCCGGGCTACCCGACTATTTCTGGCCTGATGCGGTGCGGAGCGCGTGTGTGGCCAAGAACAGAGCCTTGACTCATGTGGGAGCAGACAAATGGGTGCCCTATGTGGAGTGGCTAGGAAGGAAGCCAAAGGTGGATATGCTTCGGGTGTTCGGGTGCATGTGCATGGCGCTCGTGCCTAAGCATCTTCGGCACAACAAGCTTGGTGCCAAGGCGGTGTGGGCCGTGCACTTGGGCATGGCTCAAAACAGCAAGGGATGGCTTCTTTGGGACCCATTCACCAAGAAGTTCTTGGTGAGCAGGGACTGCAAGTTCATGGAGAACTTCATGTACAAGGATTGGAAGGCGGAGAATGAGGCGAAGATAGGCGTGCGGTTTGGGGAGGTGAAGAGTTCCGGTTTGGAGCATGTGGAGCTGCCTTTGGAGCTGAGCAGCGGCAGCACAACCACAAGGCAATCCTCCCTTGTGAATGGGGGAGAGGAGGCCAATGATGCAGAGGAAGAAGAGGAGGAGGTGCAGCAAGTGAGCGAGCGTGCACCGTCACTCCCTTCCCGTACTACGAGTGCTCCACGGATTCGAGCCACACCGCAGCAACGCCAAGGCCTTCAAGTCCCTGCAGCTGAGGAGGAAGGAAGGGGGAAGAGGAGAGTTCAACCCCCTAATAGGCTGACCTATGATGCGCCGGGAAAGCAGGGCAAGACAGCCCTGGCCGGAGCGGCAATGATGGTCGGAGACGACGAGGAGAGTGACTACGAGGAGTGTGCCTTCGCGTTCTTCTCTCTGGTGGAGATGCCGGGAGAACCAGCAACTCTCAAGGAGGCTTTGGAGAGTAGTGATGCTGAGGAGTGGAAGAAGGCCATGGAGAGTGAGCTGAAGAGCATCGAGGAGAATGACACGTTTGAATTGGTGGAGCTACCGGAGGGGCGTACGGCGATAACGTCCAAGTGGCTCTTCAAAATCAAGTCGGATGCCGACGGCAAGATCGAGCGCTACAAGTCTAGGCTTGTAGCCAAGGGGTACCAGCAGAAGGAGAAGGTGGACTTCAAGGAGCTGTTTGCCCCTGTGGTGAAGCCGACGACGCTGCGAACCCTATTCGCGGGAGCCGCCATCAAAGGATGGGTAGTAAAGCAAATGGACATCGTAACGGCATTCCTTAACGGCATCCTTGAGGAGGAGATTTTTATGGCGCAGCCAGAGGGGTTTGATGATGGTAGTGGCAGAGTGTGGAAGCTGAAGAAGGCCCTCTATGGGCTGAAGCAGGCCCCTAGGCAATGGTACATGAAGCTGCGCGAAGTGTTGGAGGGGATCGGCTTCACTCCCTCAACGGCCGATCACTCCTTGTTCATGCTTGGCGAGGGGGAGCAGAGGAGTTTCATGGTGGTTTATGTGGATGACATCCTCATTTTCTCACCCTCTTCTGACCTTGTGAAGGAGGTGATGCTGAAGCTTCAAGACAAGTTCAAGTGCAAGGCCCTTGGTGACGTGAGCTTCTACCTTGGGCTCCACATCGAACGAGATGTGGAGAAGCGGTGCATGCGGGTGCATCAACGAAAGTACCTGGAGGCATTGGCTGCCAACTTTGGGCAGAGTGAAGGCCATGTGGCTACACCCTTTCCCTCTGGGTTCAAGTGTGTGAAGGGACCAGAGGAGGAGAGCGTTGGTGAAGAGGAGAGGCGCCGATTTCACTCGTTGGTGGGCAGCCTCATGTATGCGGCGGTAAACACCCGACCGGACGTCGCGTTTGCTACCGGGCAGCTGGCTAGGGTTGTGCAATGCCCTAATGAGGAGCAGGTAGCAGCTGGAATGAGGGTGGCCAAGTATCTTGGCCAAACACCGACCGTTGGGCTGCAATACTCGGCGGCGGCACAAAGGCGCCAAAAGGGCGCGGATGGTGTTGAACCCGGGCGTTTGTTCCTCACCGCCTACTCGGATGCTTCATATGCATCAGAACCAGAGGACATGACAAGTGTGGGAGGCTTCATATGCTGTGTTGGTGGAGGCCCAACTGCTTGGGAGAGCAAGAAGCAGGTTGACCAAGCTTTGAGCTCGGTGGAGTCCGAGTACATGGCACTCTTCCGTGCCGTACGGGAGATTGTGTGGCAGCGGCGTTTGTTGGCTGAATTGGGGGAGGAGCAGCAAGGACCTACCCCACTGTACTGTGACAGCCAGGGTGCCATTTCTCTTGCTAAGAACCCTGTGTTGCAAGCACATGAGGGTGAAGTGGCATTGGACGAGGAGCATGGTAACCGCGGGTGAAGTTGAGTTGCGCTACGTGAAGACCACGGGGCAGCCGGCTGACATGATGACCAAGAGGCTGGTGGAGCAGCAGCATTGGAAGTGAGAGAGCAACATATCCTAAGGCCAACAATCCGAGGGGGAGTTTGTTGGTGCAACCCTACGGTTTGCACTCGGCTTGTTGTCCGTGTGCGTGAATGTGTGTGTGTATGGAATGGTATGAGGGCATGGGATAATATATATTTCATGCTTATAATTGTGTGTGAATGTTGAGTCATGATGTCGAGTGTGTGTGTCGAGTCAATAGCGAGTTATCGCTAGACGCGTTCTACGCGGTCGTTTGTGTCTCGCGCGCGGTTTCTATTTTGTCGTGCGCGGTTTCTATTTTGTCCTGTGTCGAACGTTCGGCGTGTCGCAGGTGTGTGCAGCAGACCCATCAAGAACTCAAGGATGAGTTTGTGATGAAGAGCCCGAGCCTTGGTGTCAAGCCTCAAGTGATTTCGAAGCTTGCCAAAAGGGTACACCTCAAGATATTGAAGATAGTTACATTACTTTGTGTAGTGTAACATTTCACTTGGTGTAGGCCCTAGTGAAGGGTAGTTTCGAGACCCTTCGTGGTTGGGGACAGTGTGGCACTGTTCCACATCACTGTACCTCGGCTCTTGGGGTTTGTAGGAGCTGGGAGTCATTCCCAACTCGTAACTCTTCCTATCTTGTGTTCTAAGACTATAGTGGCTGCCATAGTACCGTTCGTTCAAACCGACGCTGTGTCGTCAATTCTTTATCAAATCGTGCAATCTAAATTGATAATTGTAGACGACGTGAAGACGCTCCAGATCCAATTTGAATCAAGTCATTTGCAGCTGTGAGCAGAACGCTATCAACGTTTGAAGCCGCTGTGCAGAAATCCGTCTGTGCTCTCTATCTTTCGTGTTAGGCACATTCAAGCCTATTGTGACTATAACAGTCCGGAGCGTGGGTTACCAACCGAATTTGTTAGGTTGTGTCACGTCGTGAACAGTGGCGGAACCGTGTCGAGGCGAGTGTCGCGAGTGGTAACGGTTTACTGCTGGGTGCTGTTGGCGGGAACAGTGGTGTACGAGCTGAGTAGGGACGCGAAGTAAGGAAAATGAATTCTCCTTACACTAATCTTGAATCAATTATCAGTATGTCCTCCTTTGAAGAATTTATGTAACCTTATAGATCTGAACAATCTGGAAATCAATTGTTAAAGATTTCTGAAGGAGAAAAAGGTGGTGTATGAGGTAAAATGAACTTGAGTCCTAAACCTAGAACACTTCGTTCAATAGGGGTCAGGGTGTAGGAACTCAGGGTGAACACTCCGTGGTTGATGATTTGTGTCTTCGCTTGAGACTCAGTCATTCTCCCAAACCTACGGAGTGCCAGCTCCTTGCTTGTTAGCTGCGCTGGCCCCTTGCGGGGCCTCCTTCGTTCTTTTTCTCTCCCTTGTCCTCTGCTGCTGCATATGCTTGGGGTTGCTGCAGATGCTTGGGGTTACTACTGCTGCTGCTGGACCTGTTGCTTTTGCGGCATCTACTGCTGTCCCTGCTGCTGGTTGCCCTTACTAGATGGACGATTCAACAACTCTAGTTTCTCAAACCGTTGAAGAACCGCGGAGAGTTTTGATTCAACCACATCCTTGGCTACTTCACGCATGCTAGGTTTCGTCTCCTTGTTCTGGAGTACCTCTTGAGCTGCTTTCTTCACCATTTCTGCTTCATAATTTTGCCGCAAATTTTCATGAAATTCCATAAATGAATTGGTCTGCTGTATCTCAAATGCCTTATTAGCCTCCCAGATAAGCTTTCATCGGAAGAATTCCATGACTTCATTGCCTTGTTCCGTCTGGAATCTTCTCCCTAGGCCTTAATGCCATTAATGTAATCGGAAAATTGTCCATCAAGGAGAGAGATAGCATTGTTGGCTTTATTAAGAGTCATAGTCACTAATTCCTCCTTAGCTTTAATGAAAACTTTCTCATGCTGCTTAAGAGCATCATTATGAAGAGAGGAAATTTTGTCACCAGCTGCCTTTCCTATAACCTCATTGGTGGTATGAGATTGAACGACCTAGGTCCTGATGCTATGTAGCAGTTTTCTGCGGCTGTCAATTAACTTCACTTTAGAAACTTGTTGCTTGAGGCTCAAATGTGTAGCATAGGACTTGATTGCCTTTGAAATAGCATAATGCTGCCATTTTTTATTTGAAGGTAAGTCATTGCCGAAACATAGTCTTTGATCTTGGAGCATAGGACCTGTTTCTAGTCCATTTCCCTCTAGCGCTAAGTCCGCTTCAAGTGTTCGCTGGGAAATGTTAGCTCCCAGGATCATATTAACCTATAGCTTTTTGCGTTAGTAGCCATAGCAAGAGATGCGAAAGCTACTCTTCTTGGTGATTAAAAAACTTGTCGTCGTAATGTCTCGGGGTGAATGCTGGAATTTGGAATCGGGGTAAACCCAAACTTCCAGTTCTCCAGCTGAAGGTAAACGTCGGAATTCTCTCGCTGACGCTTGGTAGCGCGAAAAACGAAGTGGGAGGTCTCGTGAGGGACCTCTGAGTCAGATGAATCGTCGTAAGAAGATGAATCGCCTCTGGCCACAACCGTCTTTTCCGGTGCAGGAGCTGACATTAGCAGACAGGTGGGTGTGAGAAATGAGGAATGATTGCATTGAGCAGCATGAGGAGTACAAGTAGGAAACCCTAAAGTGTTGTACCCCATATGAGCTACCCCACTACAGCCTACACAGACTATAGCATATAAGTTTGACACACCCCCATAGGCAAAGTGGGGGAGAACAAGAGGTCACAAGACCAGTCAAGAGAAGCAAGGCAAGCTCAGGGTGGATCACAACGTCACCACACAATCTGAGCACAAGCACAAGGCCACAAGGCCAGTTCACATGCAGAGTTATACATCAAGAAGAACAAACAAGGCAGGTATATATAGATCACAGTACAAGCAAAGTCAAGAAGTGAGCAAGTGAGGCCAAGTAGGCACAAGACCTAGCAAAGTACAAAAGCGCTGATGATCACAAGGCGGAAGTGCCTTGGTAAAGACATCAGCAGTGTTGGCCTCAGAGGCCACGTAAGCAAGGCGCAGCTGACCGCGCTGCTGCAGCTCACGAGCAAGGAAGTAGCGAAGAGCGATGTGCTTCATTCTGTGTTCCAGTCTGTGCTCCCGACACAAGGCCAGCATGGCCTTGTTGTCTACGTACAGAACTGGAGGAGAACGAGGCGGCTCTCCTAGGTCAGTCAGCAGGTAGGTGAGCCAGCGTAGCTCCTGTGCAGCCATGGCCCCCGCGTAGATCTCAGCCTCACAGCTGGAGCCGAGAACAAAAGACGAGCGGGTAGACCGCCACGAAACAGAGCCGGAGCCAAGGCTGAAGGTGTAACCCTGTGACGACCGCTGCGTAGCCTGGTCGTCAGCCCAAGAAGCGTCTGCGTGACCAGTGAGGACCACTGGACGTCGCCCTCCAAGCACTAGCCCCATGCCCGACGTACTGCACAAGTAGCGCAACACCCTCTTCGCTGCAGCCATGTGCTCTGGTCGGTGTCTCCCAGGAGCAACATAGCGTGCCAAGATGCTAAGAGGGTATGCTAGGTCAGGTTGTGTGCAGGTCATCAGGTACATGAGGCAGCCAACAAGCTCTGGGTACGGGCCACTCGGCTCTACGGACTCATCCGAAGGCAGAGCTGAGAGCGAGTGGCGAGTAGACAGAGGAGTGGCCTGAGGCGAGGAGTACGTGAAGTCGAAGCGCTGAAGGACCTGCTGCACCACGTGTGACTGAGTCAGGGTAATGGTGCGCTGTGCTCTGTCCCGGGTGATCTGCAAGCCAAGGTAGCTGCGCAGTTCACCCAGATCTGTGCACGTGTGTCTCTTCTGCAGCTCGGACTTCACGTGGGCGAGTCCAGCAGTGTCAGCAGTGGCAAAGACCAAGTCGTCGACGTACATGAGGATGTAGAACGGCGGCGGAGAGGTGTCGGTGCGCAGAAACAGCGACGGGTCGGCAGTAGAAGGGGCAAACCCAAGAGCCGCAAGTGTAGTCCTCAGTGTGTCGTGCCACTCACGGGGCGCCTGGCGGAGACCGTAGACTGGCCGCCGGAGGCTCCACTGGGTACCAGGAGGAAACGACCCAGTGAAGCCAGGTGGGCGGCGCAGCCAGATCTCCTCGTGCAGGCTGCCCTGCAAGAAAGCTGTGCTGAAGTCAAGAGAGTGAAGCTCGTAGTCGTGCTGAGCGGCTATGTGCAGCAGCACCCGAAGAGTGGTCATCTTTGGGGTGGGGGAGAAGGTCTGAAAGTAGTCAACTCCCTGCCGCTGACTGAAGCCTCGAGCCACGTAACGCGCCTTGAAGACAGGCGGAGAACCCGGCGGCCGCTTCACCCTGAAAATCCACATGCCACTGACGATGTTCGCCCCAGGTGGGGGAACCTCGTCGACGTAGGTGCCTGTGGACTTCCAAGAAGCCATCTCTGCGTCCATGGCTGACTGCCAGTGTGAGGAGTAGGGACCCTCGATCGCCTCAGTGTACGATCGAGGAGTCGGGATGTCTGGTGCATCCGGGTCTCCCTCAGGGGCAATCAGCGTGGACACGAGATGAGGCAAAGCAGCAGCAAAACACTGGAACTCCTCCTGCCTGTCCTCAAGGACGTCCGTGCTAAGAGCACACTCACCCCCGACGGACGGGGGACAGACAGACTCAGACTCAGCAACGAGACTAGCGGCGTAGTCTAGACGACAGCGAGCAGCAAAGTCGACAAGCTCAGCAACTAAGGCAGACGCAGCAGTGGACTCAAAAGAAGGGTCAGTGACAACAGTAGCCAGGAGACGCGTGACAGTAGGACTGGCAGCACGAAGAGAGTCAGACTCAGGGTCAGCAAGAGTAGGAAAAGAGGACTCTGGAGGAGACGGCAACGGGACACGCAGAGGAGCAGTGGAAGGACGCAGTGCCATCTGGTGTGTGCCGGGGACCGCAGGAGGACGCGGACGCAGAGCACGACGACTAGTGCGAGCAGTACGAACAGGCGACGCAGGACGAGACGCAGGCTCACGACGCTCAGCAAGACCTCCAGTAGGACCAGTGTAGGGAGAAGGAGCAGGTAGAGGGGAGGCGGGCTGTAACTGTGACTGCGACCGGACAGGCGGTGGACACTCTAAGGGAGGAGCAGGACCAGTAGAGGGCGGGAGACCAAGAACCTGCTCAAGGAGACCAAGTTCTCGGCAACAATGGTGGACGGTACAAAACTTCCCATCCACGGCGAAGCATCACTGCAGCTGCACATAGGGGCGCTGAGGTGGAAGCCGACGTTGCCGATCACGAACATCAAGGGCTTAGATTTCATCTTGGGGCGAGATTTCTTGAAGCGGTTCAACCCCGAGATCGACTGGGTCAACAGGAAGGCGTGCATCTACAACAACGGGAAACGAGTGGAGCTGCGAAGCTGGACGGATACAGGGAGCGTTCCTGAAACGACACTGGCACGGTTCGAACGGACTGTGAACGAGAGTAACACGGGATACTTTGCACTGGTTATGGCAGCAGCAGAGGAGGAGAAGCCGAGTTCGGAGCTACCTGCAGCAGTAAAGGAGGTGTTGGAGCAGTACAAGGATATAATGCCTGACGACCTACCCGCAGGCGTACCTCCAGCACGCACCCACGAGCACGAGATCGTGGAGGAACCAGGTGCGAAACCCGTCTCACGTGCACCATACCGACTAAGTCCGACCGAACTGACAGACATGAAGAAACAGATAGAATATCTACTGGACAGACAACTGATCCGCCCATCCACCTCTCCCTACGGTGCACCAGTCCTCTTCACTCCAAAACCAGACGGCAGTCTACGGATGTGCATCGACTACCGCGCACTGAACAAACAGACAGTCAAAAACAAATATCCCATACCGCGCATAGACGACCTACTGGATCAACTGCGTGGAGCAACAGTATTCTCGAAGCGGGACCTACGGTCGGGTTACTGGCAGATCAAGATGGCGGACAACTCGATCCACAAGACGGCATTCCGTACCAGATACGGCTCCTATGAATACTTGGTGATGCCGTTCGGACTCTGCAACGCACTAGCAACGTTTCAGGCGGAGATGAATCACATCCTACGGCCCCTGTTGGACGAGTGCGTGGTGGTGTACCTGGACGACATTCTTATCTACTCCAAGAACATGAAGGAGCACGTGGAGCATCTGCGGAAGGTGTTCGAGATCCTGCGGAACAACAAGTTCTACGTCAAGCTGTCGAAGAGCGACTTCGCCCTGAAGAAGGTGCAGTTTCTCGGGCACATGGTGAGTGCCGAGGGCGTACACGTGGACCCACGGAAGATCGAAGCCGTCAAAAAGTGGAAAGTACCGGAGAACGTGAAGGAGTTGCAGCAGTTCCTAGGCTTCGCCAACTACTACAACAGGTTGGTGCCGCAGTACGCTAAGATAGCAGTGCCACTGACCGACCTACTGAAAAAGGATATGCCCTACAAATGGGATACGCCTCATCAGCAAGCCATGGAGCAACTACAGACAGCACTGACTACAGCGCCAGTACTCATCCTACCAGATCCAGACAAGGACTACGTGGTGGAAGCAGACGCTAGTGACCAAGCAGTCGGAGCAGTACTGATGCAGGATCACGGACGTGGTTTGCAGCCCATCGCCTACCTCAGTAAGAAGCTACACGGAGCAGAACTGAACTACCCCATCCATGACAAGGAAGCTTTAGCGATAGTCATAGCCTTCAAGGCGTGGAGGTGTTACCTAGAGGGAGCCAAGACTGCAGTCTATACTGACCACTGCAGTCTCAAATATCTGAAGTCGCAGCCGACGCTCTCACGACGATAGGTGTGGTGGGTGGACTTCCTGGAAACTCACTTCCACTACGACATCGTCTACAAGCCCGGGCTACACAACAAAGCAGACGCATTGAGCCGCCCCGGACATGTAGCAGGCATCCAGCTTAACGGGATGAACCCTCTACTCAACATGGGTACTCCGTGGACGCAGAGATCGCTACAGCGCAGACCAAGAAGCTGTTACAGTGGGAGAAAGACTTAGCTGTAAGGAAGGGTTCAGGAAAGATTTGGGTACCGAATTACGCCCCGCTACGGCAGATCCTATTGGAGGAGTTTCACGACGTACCATACGCGGGACATTTCGGGAGCAACAAGACGTTAGCAGGGATAGCGAAGTATTACTACTAGCCCGGGATGGCAGCAGACGTGCAGCAGTTCGTCACCTCTTGCGACACGTGCCAGCGGATGAAGAGTAGCAAGCAGAAAAAAGCAGGGTTACTTCAGCCTCTACCTGTACCGAAGCAGCCATGGCAGGTCGTTAGCCTCGACTTCATCACAGGACTCCCTTCGACCTCACGGGGGCACGATTCCATCCTCGTAGTAATCGATAAGTTCTCCAAAATGGGTCACTTCATACCGACCAACGCCACAGCTACAGCTGAAGCAACTGCTCGCCTCTTCTTCGACCGCATCATCACCATCCACGGCATCCCCGCTACACTCATCTCAGACAAAGACCCAAAATTCACCAGTAAGTTCTGGAAGGAGCTCATGGGACTGTTGGGGACAAAGCTTGCAATGTCTTCAGCATACCACCCCCAGACTGACGGACAGACAGAGCGACTCAATCAGGTGGTTGAACAGTTACTGCGCACAGCTTGCAAAGACGACGTCAGCCACTGGGACACACAGTTACCGACCCTAGAGTTTGCTTACAACAACGCATCACATGCGGCCACAGGGAAAACTCCTTTCTTCCTGTGTTACGGACGGAAACCACTCACACCACAGCAGCCAACCACACCGGCACACGTCCAAGCCGCACATGACTTCGTCACCACCATGCAGCAGCTATGGGAGAAGACTCAGCGACGTCTCACCACGATGCAGAACTCCCAGAAGCAGTATGCCGATCGTCAGCGACGTGATCACTCAGTAGCAGTCGGAGATCAGGTGCTTCTTGACACGCGCAACTTGAACCTGTCTCACCTCCCATCCAAACTCCGGCCTCGCTTCTGTGGTCCATTTCTCGTGGAGGCACAGGTGACACCAGTTACATTCCGCTTGCGCTTACCAGATACATGGAAGCTTCACAACGCTTTCCATGTTCAGCTACTGAAGCCCTACAAGGACCCCAACCAACAGTTCCAGGGACGGCAGCTACCGCCACCACCACCTGTTCTCATACAGGATGAACCAGAGTACGAAGTGGAGCGCGTTCTCACTCATCGGCGCCGTGGCGGCAAGACCCTCGAGTTCCTGATACGCTGGAAGCGATATGACCCCACTGAGGACAGTTGGGTTGCAGAAGCTGGTATGGGCAACGCACGCCGTGCTCTCAAGGACTATCTTGTCAAGCAGGGTGTTTCTCACACCACCCAGATTTGAGGGGGGGACGTGTGAGAGTACGACGGCTTATGCCAGCTATGCTTGCTTGCCTTTACTTTATTATGCTATTTCTAGCATAGGATAATTATATGCATGCATGAATTGCTTGATTTCCTAGGCTAGGTGCTTTCCTATATTTTATTATAGTTATAGCACCGAGCTAGGTTGCGTGCACCGAATTCTGGCTTTTCGGTTGCCACCGAATTGCCTTCTACCGAATTCAAGAAGGATCTGTTCGGGACGCTTCGCGACCCGTGGAACCTTCGCGTAACACCTGGTTACGGGGCCTTGTGTCGAGCCTATATATAGCCTCGTGTTGTACCCAGGTGATCATTCAATTACAATTCTCTTTTCTGAGCTCGATCCTAGATCCTCACAGCGGCGCCTCAGCTCCTATGGACGTTCACTCTTGCGATGGCCCGTCCTATTGCAAGCAAAGCAGCGCCCCTTAAACGGCGCAGCAGCTGCATTTGCCGCAATGGCGTGCACCATGGCGTGCTCGATCGGTCGCCGAGGGCGATGTCCGTAGTAGGACCCCGGTCTCGGTTGGCGTAGGATATCGATTTTCTCCGCGAGTGCGAGGATTTCGTTGAAATTTGATAGCACGCGTAGCATAATCTCGTGCGAGATGTCCGGCATTAGTCTGCCGACATAACGGTCCACCCGCTCCGCCTCGTGCATGTAGCCGACTTGCTCGTACAGAGCGAGAAAACCGCTGGTGTAGTCTTGAACCGAACCGAGCTGCTGCCAAGTACCCAGTCTCTGACGCCCCGAAATAGAAGCCGTGATCGGCTCGTAGCGCATCCGAAGCCCTGCGCACCATGCATCCCAACGTGCTGTACTAGGCAGTTTTGCAGAACGAACTCCAGGTGACGGCTGGACCCGTGGGCCCTTCCTCTTGCGACGACGGCTCATAGGCGCGTGGCGACGTCATGATGACTCGCCACCAGTCCATGGCAGGGCCCCTCAGCAGCGAGACCGCATAGCGAATCTTCATTGCGTCCGACTCGACATAATTTGCATCAATGAAGACGTTCATCGTGAAGACCCACGATTGAACCGTCGCACCTCCACGTTGGCTCCAATCGAAACAGGGCGGGCGCTGCGGATTGAGTGGCATTGGTGCCATGATGGCGTGGTCGCCACTTGTCGCTGCGAACTCCACGTGCCGACGGGCTTCGCGAGGCTCCCGCGGGCTTGGTGCGGCCCTATTCCTCTCCATGACAGTTACTGATTGAGCGGCACCATCACTGGCTGCGCCTGAGCGCTGTCCCACGCAATCGTTTTATGTCGGTGTGCCTGATGAGATGACGATTGGCTCCTCCGACTATGCGGGTGCATTTGCAGGTAGGTGTGGTGGTGCTGGAGCATTCACTGTGGATTGGTGATGAGCCGAGTCGCGTTCCGCCGTGAGTGTCGCAATTTCGAGCGCCGAATCTTTGAGTTGGCGCACGAGACGGTCGAGTTGCTCCTGCGTTAGTGTCGCGAGAGTGAATTCGGCCATGGCGGGGGTGTTGGGCAAGCTCAGCAAGAGCCTCTATCGTGGCCGACGTGAAAAACTGGGGTGCGCGACGGGCCTAGCGCCGAGGTTGGGAATTGTCGAGGCGGAGGTCCGGAGCGTGGGTTACCAACCGAATTTGTTAGGTTGTGTCACGTCGTGAACAGTGGCGGAACCGTGTCGAGGCGAGTGTCGCGAGTGGTAACGGTTTACTGCTGGGTGCTGTTGGCGGGAACAGTGGTGTACGAGCTGAGCAGGGACGCGAAGTAAGGAAAATGAATTCTCCTTACACTAATCTTGAATCAATTATCAGTATGTCCTCCTTTGAAGAATTTATGTAACCTTATAGATCTGAACAATCTGGAAATCAATTGTTAAAGATTTCTGAAGGAGAAAAAGGTGGTGTATGAGGTAAAATGAACTTGAGTCCTAAACCTAGAACACTTCGTTCAATAGGGGTCAGGGTGTAGGAACTCAGGGTGAACACTCCGTGGTTGATGATTTGTGTCTTCGCTTGTGACTCAGTCATTCTCCCAAACCTACGGAGTGCCAGCTCCTTGCTTGTTAGCTGCGCTGGCCCCTTGCGGGGCCTCCTTCGTTCTTTTTCTCTCCCTTGTCCTCTGCTGCTGCATATGCTTGGGGTTGCTGCAGATGCTTGGGGTTACTACTGCTGCTGCTGGACCTGTTACTTTTGCGGCATCTACTGCTGTCCCTGCTGCTGGTTGCCCTTACTAGATGGACGATTCAACAACTCTAGTTTCTCAAACCGTTGAAGAACCGCGGAGAGTTTTGATTCAACCACATCCTTGGCTACTTCACGCATGCTAGGTTTCGTCTCCTTGTTCTGGAGTACCTCTTGAGCTGCTTTCTTCACCATTTCTGCTTCATAATTTTGCCGCAAATTTTCATGAAATTCCATAAATGAATTGGTCTGCTGTATCTCAAATGCCTTATTAGCCTCCCAGATAAGCTTTCATCGGAAGAATTCCATGACTTCATTGCCTTGTTCCATCTGGAATCTTCTCCCTAGGCCTTAATGCCATTAATGTAATCGGAAAATTGTCCATCAAGGAGAGAGATAGCATTGTTGGCTTTATTAAGAGTCATAGTCACTAATTCCTCCTTAGCTTTAATGAAAACTTTCTCATGCTGCTTAAGAGCATCATTATGAAGAGAGGAAATTTTGTCACCAGCTGCCTTTCCTATAACCTCATTGGTGGTATGAGATTGAACGACCTAGGTCCTGATGCTATGTAGCAGTTTTCTGCGGCTGTCAATTAACTTCACTTTAGAAACTTGTTGCTTGAGGCTCAAATGTGTAGCATAGGACTTGATTGCCTTTGAAATAGCATAATGCTGCCATTTTTTATTTGAAGGTAAGTCATTGCCGAAACATAGTCTTTGATCTTGGAGCATAGGACCTGTTTCTAGTCCATTTCCCTCTAGCGCTAAGTCCGCTTCAAGTGTTCGCTGGGAAATGTTAGCTCCCAGGATCATATTAACCTATAGCTTTTTGCGTTAGTAGCCATAGCAAGAGATGCGAAAGCTACTCTTCTTGGTGATTAAAAAACTTGTCGTCGTAATGTCTCGGGGTGAATGCTGGAATTTGGAATCGGGGTAAACCCAAACTTCCAGTTCTCCAGCTGAAGGTAAACGTCGGAATTCTCTCGCTGACGCTTGGTAGCGCGAAAAACGAAGTGGGAGGTCTCGTGAGGGACCTCTGAGTCAGATGAATCGTCGTAAGAAGATGAATCGCCTCTGGCCACAACCGTCTTTTCCGGTGCAGGAGCTGACATTAGCAGACAGGTGGGTGTGAGAAATGAGGAATGATTGCATTGAGCAGCATGAGGAGTACAAGTAGGAAACCCTAAAGTGTTGTACCCCATATGAGCTACCCCACTACAGCCTACACAGACTATAGCATATAAGTTTGACACACCCCCATAGGCAAAGTGGGGGAGAACAAGAGGTCACAAGACCAGTCAAGAGAAGCAAGGCAAGCTCAGGGTGGATCACAACGTCACCACACAATCTGAGCACAAGCACAAGGCCACAAGGCCAGTTCACATGCAGAGTTATACATCAAGAAGAACAAACAAGGCAGGTATATATAGATCACAGTACAAGCAAAGTCAAGAAGTGAGCAAGTGAGGCCAAGTAGGCACAAGACCTAGCAAAGTACAAAAGCGCTGATGATCACAAGGCGGAAGTGCCTTGGTAAAGACATCAGCAGTGTTGGCCTCAGAGGCCACGTAAGCAAGGCGCAGCTGACCGCGCTGCTGCAGCTCACGAGCAAGGAAGTAGCGAAGAGCGATGTGCTTCATTCTGTGTTCCAGTCTGTGCTCCCGACACAAGGCCAGCATGGCCTTGTTGTCTACGTACAGAACTGGAGGAGAACGAGGCGGCTCTCCTAGGTCAGTCAGCAGGTAGGTGAGCCAGCGTAGCTCCTGTGCAGCCATGGCCCCCGCGTAGATCTCAGCCTCACAGCTGGAGCCGAGAACAAAAGACGAGCGGGTAGACCGCCACGAAACAGAGCCGGAGCCAAGGCTGAAGGTGTAACCCTGTGACGACCGCTGCGTAGCCTGGTCGTCAGCCCAAGAAGCGTCTGCGTGACCAGTGAGGACCACTGGACGTCGCCCTCCAAGCACTAGCCCCATGCCCGACGTACTGCACAAGTAGCGCAACACCCTCTTCGCTGCAGCCATGTGCTCTGGTCGGTGTCTCCCAGGAGCAACATAGCGTGCCAAGATGCTCGCTTCTCCACGTCTCGTTCGATGTGGAGCCCAAGGTAGAAGTTCACGTCACCAAGGGACTTGCACTTGAACTTGTCTTGCAACTTCAGCATCACCTCCTTCACAAGGTCAGAGGAGGGTGAGAATATGAGAATGTCATCCACATAAACCACCATGAAGCTCCTCTGCTCCCCCTCGCCAAGCATGAACAAGGAGTGATCAGCCGTTGAGGGAGTGAAGCCGATCTCCTCCAACACTTCGCGCAGCTTCATGTACCATTGCCTAGGGGCCTGCTTCAGCCCATATAGGGCCTTCTTCAGCTTCCACACTCTGCCACTACCATCATCAAACCCCTCTGGCTGCGCCATAAATATCTCCTCCTCAAGGATGCCGTTAAGGAATGCCGTTACGATGTCCATTTGTTTTACTACCCATCCTTTGATGGCGGCTCCCGCGAATAGGGTTCGCAGCGTCGTCGGCTTCACCACAGGGGCAAACAGCTCCTTGAAGTCCACCTTCTCCTTCTGCTGGTACCCCTTGGCTACAAGCCTAGACTTGTAGCGCTCGATATTGCCGTCGGCATCCGACTTGATTTTGAAGAGCCACTTGGACGTTATCGCCATACGCCCCTCCGGTAGCTCCACCAATTCAAACGTGTCGTTCTCCTCGATGCTCTTCAGCTCACTCTCCATGGCCTTCTTCCACTCCTCAGCAGCACTACTCTCCAAATCCTCCTTGAGAGTTGCTGGTTCTCCCGGCATCTCCATCGGAGAGAAGAACGCGAAGGCACACTCCTCGTAGTCACTCTCCTCGTCGTCTCCGACCATCATTGCCGCTCCGGCCAAGGCTGTCTTGCCCTGCTTTCCCGGCGCATCATAGGTCAGCCTATTAGGGGGTTGAACTCTCCTCTTCCCCCTTCCTTCCTCCTCAGCTGCAGGGACTTGAAGGCCTTGGCGTTGCTGCGTTGTGGCTCGAATCCGTGGAGCACTCGTAGTGCGGGAAGGGAGTGACGGTGCACGCTCGCTCACTTGCTGCACCTCCTCCTCTTCTTCCTCTGCATCATGGGCCTCCTCTCCCCCATTCACAAGGGAGGATTGCCTCGTGGTTGTGCTGCCGCTGCTCAGCTCCAAAGGCAGCTCCACATGCTCCAAACCGGAACTCTTCACCTCCCCAAACCGCACGCCTATCTTCGCCTCATTCTCCGCCTTCCAATCCTTGTACATGAAGTTCTCCATGAACTTGCAGTCCCTGCTCACCATGAACTTCTTGGTGAATGGGTCCCAAAGAAGCCATCCCTTGCTGTTTTGAGCCATGCACGGCCCACACCGCCTTGGCACCAAGCTTGTTGTGCCGAAGATGCTTAGGCAAAAGCGCCATGCACATGCACCCGAACACCCAAAGCATATCCACCTTTGGCTTCCTTCCAAGCCACTCCACATAGGGCACCCATTTGTCTGCTCCCACATGAGTCAAAACTCTGGTCTTGGCCACACACGCGCTCCGCACCGCATCAGGCCAGAAATAGTCGGGTAGCCCGGCTTCAATGAGCAACCCGCGTACCGCCTCCGTGATCGTCCGGTTCGCTCGCCCGGCGATGCCGTCCATCGCAGGGGAGTATGGCATGGTGAGGGAGTGCCGAATACCATTCTTCTTCAGCCACAACCCAAACTCCTTGCTCAGGAACTCTCCCCCTCGATCGGTGCGGATTGACTTGACTAGACGGTCTTGTTGCCGCTCCACCATCGGGAACCAATCCGTCTTCAACGTTTCAGCCACGTCGCTCTTCTTGGCCAGCACGTACACCCAAGTCATGCGGGTGTAGACATCCACTATGGTGAGGAAATACTCTGCACCAGCAGCTCCAAGCTTCAGGGGGCCCACCACGTCCATCACCACCTCATCAAGCGGTGCCTTAGCCGTCGCCTCCGAACTAGAGAACGGGAAACGGGTGAACTTGGCTTGCAAGCACGTCGGGCAGCCAAGCACCTCATCGGGCTCCCCCTTCACACGTATGCCAGCAACCATCTGGTTCTTCACTAGCTGCTGCAGGATGGGCAGGGCCACATGCCCCATGCGCCGATGCAAAGTCAACCAATCACACTCCCCCGTAACCGAAGTCGGACTGGAGAATGTCGCGCTCGCAATAGCGCCCCACATGCTCTCTCCGTACTCCTCCTCCGCTGCTGCCTCGGGGTTCTCCTCACCCTTGTGCTGCTCCTTGGCTGCTGCACCACACTTGTTATGATCACCGAGCTTGCTGGTCCCTCCGAGATTGCTCTTCTTGGACTCATTCTCCTTAGCGCGACCGTTCGCGCCATCACCACTACCAACCGCTTCACCCTTGGTGCTGACGCTTGCTGCCACTTGCCTCTCCTTGGGCATAGGGATCACAGGGATTTGTCACATCTCATTGTAGACATCCCTGTCCTCATGAAGGTCCCAAAGAATCCGATCGCCAAGCCTTGCGGTGTAGGTCTTGGCTCCCTTCGAGTTCGTGTCCATGCCGGCCTTTGCCAACCGCCGCACGGAAATCAGGTTTGCAGCAAGGCTGGGCACCCAAAGCACGTTCTTGAGGCCCACCATCTTCCCATCAGCACCCTTGAACATGGCCTTCCCCATGCCTTTCACCTCTGCTCGCTGCCCCAAAGCCGATGTGACATGCTTCACCGGTGACGGCTCGAGTTCGGTGAGTAAGTCGGGGCGAGGTGTCATGCTATAGGTAGCGCCACTATCAATCACCCAATAGTCCAGGGGGTGTAGGGTCACCTTCCCCACAGCTGCTGGCTCCTCAAGGTCTTCATCCTGCTCTGGACCAGCTGGTACTTGCGTCGACACGAAATAGAATAGACCCGGGTACCGATCGTCGCTCGGGTCCTTGTCATTATCTCCACTCTTCATGTTCGCGGCTCCACCTCCGCGACCGCCACGGCCTCCACGGCCTCTTCCTCTCCCTCCTCCTGCTCCTCTACCCTCTTGGCCTTGATCAGGGGTCCAACCATCAGGGAGTTTGAAGCAATCGCGCCACATATGTTCGCTCTTGCCGCAATAGTGACATTCGCCGTCAAATCGTCCGCGACCGCGACCGTAACTCTTGTCGTCGCTGCCGTAACCGCCACTCCTGCGGCCTCCGCCGAAGTTGCTGCCACCAAACCTTCCTCCCCCTCGTCCTCTGCCTCTTCCTCGACCATATCCACGACCGATGCTCGCTGCCCCAGCGCCATCCGCACTCGCCAACTCACGGCGGCGGAAATCCTCTTGAAGGATAGCTCGCTTCACATCTTCAAGCAAGAGGCGGGCCAAGTCACGGTTGAGGTTAATGATGAGCAAGGACCACGACTCTGGGAGTAAGGCCAGCAACTTTTGGAGCTCACTAAAGTTCAAATCAGCTCCCTCAAGCCGCGTCAACAAGTCGAAGAATTTCTTCACCCCTTCTTCCACGGGTTCATCTTCTTCAATTCGTAGCGTCGCCATTTGCCGTTCCAACACCACAGCTACCGCCGCTGTTGCAGGAGCGTGTACACCCTTGAGAGCAGCCCATGTCTTTGGTCCCTTCTCTGGATCACGCTGGAATGGGTTGATGTGATGGATCTGGCTGCTCCCCAACGCTTGCCCAAGTAGGAGGTAGCCTTGTGCGCTCTTCCGCACCCACGGGCTCTTCTCCGGGTCGTTCTCGGGACGCTTCTCCGTTCCTTCCATCACCTCCAGCAGGTCATAATGGTCGAACACATTCTCCATTCTGAAGGACCATTCAGCAAAGTTGTCGTCGTTGAACTTGTCAAGCCCGAACACTCTTGGTTCGTCCCTAGAAGGTCCAAGAGTCGGTTGCGCGGGCGCCATGGCTGACTCACGGGCTTGGCCTTGTGCTTGGGCATCTCCATTGCCACCAGCACCTATGCCACCCCTTTCTTCAGGTCCAGCCATAGTCGTAGCTGCTCCAAGGGGCTCTGATACCACTTGTTATAGTCACAGTAGGCTCCAATGTGCCTAAGACGAAAGATAGAGTGCACAGTCGGATTTCTGCACAGCGGCTTCAAACGTTCATAGTGTTCTCGTCACAGCTTCAAATGACCTGATTCAACTTGGATCTAGAGCGTCTTACTGTCGCCTACAATAGGCAATTTAGATCGCACGATTTCACCAAGTATTGACGACACAACGTCAGTTTGAACGAACGGCACTATGGCAGCCACTATGGTCTTAGAACACAAGATAGGAAGAGTTAGGGAGAGTTACGAGTTGGGAATGGCTCCCAGCTCCTACAAACCCCAAGAGCCGAGGTACAGTGATGTGGAACAGTGCCACACTGTCCCCAACCACGAAGGGTCTACACCAAGTGAAATGTTACACTACACAAAGTAATGTAACTATCTTCAATATCTTGAGGTGTACCCTTTTCGCGAGCTTCGCGATCACTTGAATCTTGACACCAAGGCTCTGGTTCTTCACCACAAACTCATCCTTGAGTTCTTGATGGGTCTGCTGCACACACCTGCGACATGCCGAACGTTCGACAAGCGACAAAATAGAAACCGCGCACGACAAAATAGAAACCGCGCGGGACACACAAAATGGCCACGTTACATGCGACTAGCGATAATTCGCTATTGACTTGACACACACACTCGACATCATGACCCATCATTCACACACTATTATGTCGAGCTTATATGCTGTAGCCTTTCTAGGCTGTAGTGGGGTAGACAGTATGGGGTACAGCTTTCTAGGGTTTTATATTTGTACCCAACTCATTTCCTAGTTCACCATTCTCGTTCTAGTCTTCTCATGGTATCGAGCAGGTTCCCTAGTGGGAACTTTTCCTAGGGCCCACCGAATATCCAATTTTTTTTCCTGCCCGGAGCCCGCTTAGCCCCTGCCCGAGTCGCGCCCTCTCACGGCCCCTAGCGGCCCCTCTCACGGCCCCTCTAGGCCCCTAACGGCCCCTCTCACGGCCCCTCTCACGGCCCCTCTCACGGCCCCTCTCACGGCCCCTCTCACGGCCCCTAGCGGCCCCGTCGCGCCGCCCAAGCGGACCCGTCGCGCCGCCCTCGCGGCCCCGTCGCGCCGCCCTCGCGGCCCCGTCGCGCCGCCCTCGCGGCCCCTTCTTCAGCTTCCACACTCTGCCACTACCATCATCAAACCCCTCTGGCTGCGCCATAAAAATCTCCTCCTCAAGGATGCCGTTAAGGAATGCCGTTACGATGTCCATTTGTTTTACTACCCATCCTTTGATGGCGGCTCCCGCGAATAGGGTTCGCAGCATCGTCGGCTTCACCACAGGGGCAAACAGCTCCTTGAAGTCCACCTTCTCCTTCTGCTGGTACCCCTTGGCTACAAGCCTAGACTTGTAGCGCTCGATATTGCCGTCGGCATCCGACTTGATTTTGAAGAGCCACTTGGACGTTATTGCCATACGCCCCTCCGGTAGCTCCACCAATTCAAACGTGTCGTTCTCCTCGATGCTCTTCAGCTCACTCTCCATGGCCTTCTTCCACTCCTCAGCATCACTACTCTCCAAAGCCTCCTTGAGAGTTGCTGGTTCTCCCGGCATCTCCATCGGAGAGAAGAACGCGAAGGCACACTCCTCGTAGTCACTCTCCTCGTCGTCTCCGACCATCATTGCCGCTCCGGCCAGGGCTGTCTTGCCCTGCTTTCCCGGCGCATCATAGGTCAGCCTATTAGGGGGTTGAACTCTCCTCTTCCCCCTTCCTTCCTCCTCAACTGCGGGGACTTGAAGGCCTTGGCGTTGCTGCGTCGGCCAGTGGCAGTCTCCCTGGCAGACCCCTCTGGGGGTCCTGTCCTTGCCCACTTCTCCACTGTCCTACCGTGTCCAGCGGCCCCTTCTGGCACCCTGTCAGGTCTTTACCTCCCCTCGTTCTCTACGAACTTGGTGAGTGGTGCTGACCTCCAGGATGCAGGGGTTCACCAGTTCACTCCTGCGAGTCGGCGAGTGACTCACTGTACCTGTGCTCGGACGGGCCGTCACTTGGCCACGTTTACCCGTCAGCCGGGGTCGAGCCTGTACACACTGACTACTGAGTCTCCTCCAGTCGCTGAGTCTGCTCAGGTAGCCGCGTCGGGTCAGGTGTTTGCTGCGGCGTCCAGGTCTGGTCCTGAGTCTGCCCCCTGCTCGTGTCGTCTCATGTCTCACCAAACTCTCCTCTGGCACCACCGCCTTGGTCACCCCTCTCTGCCTCGTGTTCGAGGCATGGCCTCCCGTGTCCTTGTCTCTGGTCTCCCCCGGTCCCTCCCTCCCCTTCCTACGGGGCCTGCCCCCACCTGCGTTCCCTGCATCGAGGGGTGGCTGCGCGCTGCTCCTCACTCCTCCGAGTTTCCTCCGATAGAGGCTCCGCTGCAGACGCTTCACATGGACGTGTGGGGCCCAGCCCGCGTCCGTGGACAGGGTCACGAGCGTTACTTCCTGCTGGTGGTTGACGACTACTCGCGTTACACCGCAGTCTTCCCCTTGCGCAGCAAGGGTGAGGTCACTGAGGTGTTGATCGCCTGGATCCGCGCAGCTCGTCTCCAGCTCAGAGAGAGTTTCGGCTCGGACTTTCCTGTTCTGCGTCTGCACTCTGACAGAGGCGGAGTGTTCTCCTCTGACCTTCTGCGAGCCTTCTGTCGTGCACGAGGCATCCGCCAGACCTTCACGCTTCCGGACTCTCCGCAGCAAAATGGGATTGCTGAGCGCCGCATTGGCATGGTCATGGACGTCGCTCGTAAGTCCATGGTCCATGCGGCTGCCCCCCATTTTCTGTGGCCGTTTGCGGTTCGGTACGCGGCGCATCAGATCAACCTTCAGCCCCGGGTCTCCATGCCGGAGACCTCCCCTGCTTTGCTGTGGACGGGGAAGGTTGGCGATGCGTCTGCGTTCCGTGTCTGGGGATCTCGGGCGTTTGTCCGCGACTTGTCTGCGGACAAGCTGTCCCCTCGTGCTGTTCCCTGCGTCTTCCTTGGCTTCCCCCCTGACGCGCCGGGCTGGCAGTTCTACCACCCCACCTCGCGCCGTGTTCTGTCCTCCCAGGACGTCACGTTTTACGAGTCGGTTCCCTACTACCGTCTCTTCCCCTACCGCACTGCGTCCCTCCCCCCCCCGCCGCTCTTCCTTACGCCAGGTCCCCCTCCGGTAGACCCCCTCCCCCCTCAGGGTCCTGCCCCCTCAGGTGTGTCTCAGGTAGACGCAGTCGACCCTGTCGAAGTAGCTGTTGACTCTGGTGCTGCTAGGGGTGCTGAGCCTGCGGGTGCTGGGTCTGGGGGTGCTGACTCTGGGGGTGCTGAGCCTGGGGGTGCTGACTCTGGGGGTGCTGCGCCTGGGGGTGCTGAGCCTGGGGGTGCTACGCCTGGGGGTGCTGCGTCTGGGGGTGCTGAGCCTGGGGGTGCTGTGTCTGGGGGTGCGGAGTCTGAGGGTACTGGACCTGCTCGTGTGGCGTCTGGCGGTGCTGGGCCTGGAGGTTCTTGGGGTGCTTCGTCCCGGCGGGAGCTACTCTCTCCACAGGAGCTGCGTGAGTGGTTTGCCCGGCGCTGGAGGCGAGCTGCTGGAGCTGGAGGTGCTGCGGGTGCTGGAGGTTTTGCTGCTGCTGAGGGTACTGGTGCCGCGGGTCCCGGAGGTGCTCGTATTGGGAGTACTGGAGCTGCTGGGCCTACGGGTGCTTCTCGTACAGGAGCTGGTGGTGCTGCGGGCGTCGGTGCTACCGCAGGTGCTGGAGCCGGACCCGCTGCGTCTTCTGGTGGTCCGACTGGAGTTGGAGCTGCTGAGGGTGTTGGCGCTGAGGGTGCCTCTCGTGCTGGTGCCTCTGAGGGTACTGGAGTTGGCGCTGCTGGAGCTGGGGGTGCTGCTGGCGCTGGTGCTGTCGTTCGGGGTGCTGGTGCTGTCCCTTCTGGTGCTGGTGGTGCTGAGCGGCCGCGGCCGTACTTCGTTCCGCTCCTTGAGCAGGTTCTTGGTCTTCCGCCCTCTGCTAGTCCGGCTCCTCCCTTAGAGTGTCCACCGCCTGTCCAGTCAGAGTCACAGTTACAGCCTACCTCTCCTCTGCCTGCTCCTTCTCCCTACACTGGTCCTACTGGAGGTCTTACTGAGCGTCGTGAGCCTGCGTCTCGTCCTGCGTCGCCTGTCCGTGCTGAGCGCACTAGTAGTCGTGGTTCGCGTCAGCGTCCTCCCCCTATCCCAGGAACGCACCGGATGTCTCTGCGTCCCTCCACTGCTCCGCTGCGTGCCCCTTTGCCTTCTCCTCCTGAGTCCTCTCTTCCTGTTCTTGCTGACCCGGAGTCGGACTCTCTTCGTGCTGCCAGTCCTACTGTCACGCGTCTCCTTGCTACTGTCGTCACTGACCCTTCCTTTGAGTCAGCTGCTGCGTCTGCCTTAGTTTCTGAGCTTGTCGACTTCGCTGCTCGCTGTCGCCTAGACTACGGTGCTAGTCTTGTCGCTGAGTCTGCGTCTGTCTGTCCTCCGTCCGTCGGGGGTGAGTGTGCCCTTGGCACGGACGTCCTTGAGGACAGGCAGGAGGAGTTCCAGTGCTTTTCTACTGCTTCACCTCATCTTGTGTCCATGCTGCTTGCCCCTGAGGGAGACCCGGATGCACTAGACATCCCGACTCCGCGCTCCTACGCGGAGGCGATAGAGGGTCCCTACTCCTCTCAGTGGCAGGCAGCCATGGATGCAGAGATGGCTTCCTGAAAGTCCACAGGCACCTACGTCGACGAGGTTCCCCCTCCTGGGGCGAACATCGTCAGTGGCATGTGGATTTTCAGGGTGAAGCGGCCGCCGGGTTCTCCGCCTGTCTTCAAGGCGCGCTACGTGGCTCGTGGCTTCAGTCAGCGGCAGGGAGTTGACTACTTTCAGACCTTCTCTCCCACCCCGAAGATGACCACTCTTCGGGTACTACTGCACATAGCCACTCAGCGTGACTACGAGCTTCACTCTCTTGACTTCAGCACTGCTTTCTTGCAGGGGAGCCTGCACGAGGAGATCTGGCTGCGCCGTCCACCTGGCTTCACTGGGTCTTTTCCTCCTGGTACCCAGTGGAGCCTCCGGCGGCCAGTCTACGGTCTCCGCCAGGCACCTCGTGAGTGGCACGACACACTGAGGACTACACTTGCGGCTCTTGGGTTTGCTCCTTCTACTGCCGACCCGTCGCTGTTTCTGCGCACCGACACTTCTTTGCCGCCGTTCTACATCCTCGTGTACGTCGACGACTTGGTCTTTGCCACAGCTGACACTGCTGGACTCGCTCACGTGAAGTCCGAGCTGCAGAAGAGACACACGTGCACAGACCTGGGTGAACTGCGCAGCTACCTTGGCTTGCAGATCACCCGGGACAGAGCACAGCGCACCATTACCCTGACTCAGTCACACATGGTGCAGCAGGTCCTTCAGCGCTTCGGCTTCACGTACTCCTCGCCTCAGGCCACTCCTCTGTCTACTCGCCACTCGCTCTCAGCTCTGCCTTCGGATGAGTCCGTAGAGTCGAGTGGCCCGTACCCAGAGCTTGTTGGCTGCCTCATGTACCTGATGACCTGCACTCGACCTGACCTTGCATACCCTCTTAGCATTCTGGCACGCTATGTTGCTCCTGGGAGACACAGACCAGAGCACATGGCTGCAGCAAAGAGGGTGTTGCGCTACTTGTGCAGTACGTCGGGCATGGGGCTTGTGCTTGGAGGGTGGAGTCCAGTGGTCCTCACTGGTCACGCAGACGCTTCTTGGGCTGACGATCAGGCTACGCAGCGGTCGTCACAGGGTTACACCTTCAGCCTTGGTTCCGGCTCTGTTTCATGGCGGTCTACCCGCTCGTCTTCTGTTCTCGGCTCCAGTTGTGAGGCTGAGATCTACGCGGGGGCCATGGCTGCACAGGAGTTACGCTGGCTCACCTACCTGCTGACTGACCTTGGAGAGCAGCCTCGTTCGCCTCCAGTTCTGTACGTAGACAACAAGGCCATGCTGGCCTTGTGTCGTGAGCACAGACTGGAGCACAGAACGAAGCACATTGCTCTTCGCTACTTCCTTGCTCGTGAGCTGCAGCAGCGTGGTCAGCTGCGACTTGCTTACGTGGCCTCTCAGGCCAACACTGCTGATATCTTCACCAAGGCACTCGCGCCTTGTGATCATTAGCGCTTCTGTACTCTGTTAGGTCTTGTACCTACTTTGCCTCACTTGCTCACTCGTGACCTTGCTTGTACTGTGACCTATGTATACATGCACTTGCATGTTTAGCTTTATATACATATATATGCTTCCATGTGTACTGGCCTTGTGGCCCCTGAACTTGCGCTCAGAATGTGTGGTGACGTTGAGATCCACCCTGAGCTTGCTGTGCTTTGCTTGACTGGTCTTGTGACCCCTTGCTCTCCCCCACTTTGCCTATGGGGGTGTGTCGAACTTATATGCTGTAGCCTTTCTAGGCTGTAGTGGGGTAGACAGTATGGGGTACAGCTTTCTAGGGTTTTATATTTGTACCCAACTCATTTCCTAGTTCACCATTCTCGTTCTAGTCTTCTCATATTATAAGCATGAAATATATATTATCCCATGCCCTCATACCATTCCATGCACACACGCATTCACGCACACGGACAACAAGCCGAGTGCAAACCGTAGGGTTGCACCAATAGCTCCAATACCTCCAGTACGAGCACCTCTGGGACTAGCGGCTCCAGCACCTCCAGCAGCTCCAGTAGCACCAGTAGCACCTCCAGCTCTAGCAGCTCCAACTCAAGCAGCACCTCCGGGACCAGCGGCTCCAGCACCTCCAGCAGCTCCAGCTCCAGTAGCACCACTCCAGAGGCTCCAGCGCCGAGCAAACCACTCGTGGAGCTGCAATGGAGAGAGGGGCTCCCGCCGAGACAAGACACCCATAGGACCACCAGGCTCAGCACGCTTGGGCTCAGCACCCCCAGGCTCAGCACCCCTAGGCTCAGCTCCCCCAGGCTCAGCACCCCTAGGCTCAGCACCCCCAGGCTCCGCACGCTCAGGCTCAGCACCCCCAGGCTCCGTACCCTCAGACTCATCAACCCCAGGCTCAGCACCCCCAAGGTCCGCACGCTCAAGCTCAGCACCCCCAGGCTCTGCACATTCAGGTCCAGCACCCCCGGGCCCCACACCCGCAGCCTCAGCACCCCCAGACGCAGTACCCGGAGCAGCACCAGAGTCGACAGCTACCTCGACAGGCTCGACAGGGTCTACCTGGGACACACCTGAGGGAGCAGGACCCTGAGGGGGGAGGGGGTCTACCTGGGGAGCACCTGGTGCGAGGAAGAGTGGCGGGGGAGGGAGAGGGGCAGTGCGGTAGGGGAAGAGGCGGTAAAAGGGAACCGACTCGTCAAACGTGACATTCTGAGAGGGCAGGACACGGCGCGAGGTGGGGTGGTAAAGCTGCCAGCCAGGCAAGTCACGGGGAAAGCCAAGGAAGACACAGGGAACGGCGCGGGAGGAGAGCTTGTCCACGGAAGTATTGCGGACAAAAGCACGACAGTCCCGGAACACCGACGCATCGCCAACCTCTCCCGTCCAACGCAGTGTCGGCGAGGTCTCCGGCAAGGAGACACAGGGCCAGAGGTTGAGCTGATGCGCAGCGTAGCTGACCGCAAACGGCCACAGAAAATGGGGGGCAGCCACATGGATCATAAAGGTACGAGCGACCTCCATGACTAAGCCAATGCGGCGCTCAGCAACCCCATTCTGCTGCGGAGAGGCCAGAAGTGTGAACATCTGGCGAATGCCCTCCCCACGACAAAATTCCCGCAAGAGGTCGGAGGAAAACTCACCACCTCTGTCAGAGTGCAGACGCAGGACGGGAAAGTCCGTCTCGAACCGCTCGCAGAGCTGGAGACAAAGAGCGCATATCCAAGGGATCAAAACATCAGGGACCTCCCCCTTGCGGCGTAAGGGGAAGACCGTGGTGTAACGCGTGTAGTCGTCGACAACCAGCATAAAGTACCGCTCGTGGCCCTGTCCACGGACGCAGGCTGGGCCTTACACGTCCAAGTGGAGAGTCTGCAGGGTTTTAGTCGTCGGGGGGAACGAGGAGGAGTGAGGAGCGGCGCACTGCCGCCCCTCGACACAGGGAAGGCAGGGAGGGGGCGAGGGTGGAAGGGGAGGCAGAGACCTGGGAAGACCAGAGACAAGGAGACGGGAGTGCATGCCACAGAGGCATGCCACAGAGGGGTGACCAAGGCGGTGGTGCCAAAGGAGCGACTGGTGCGACAGGGCGCGTCACGAGGAGGGGGCCGCTAGCTGACCTGACGCAGACGCAAACGCAGCTACCTAAGGAGGCGCAGTAGTCTATGTGTGCAGACTCGACCCAGGCCGACGGTTGAACGTGGCCAGGTGCCTGCCAGTCCGGGAGCACGTACAGATCGCCACACGCTGTCCTCCAGGGGTGAAGGTATCAACCCAATGATCCTGAAGGACTGCGTTGCTCACCAAGTTCGTAGAAAACGAGAGGAGGTAAAGACCCGACAGTGAGCCAGATGGAACCGCCGGACAAGGCAGAACAGTGGAGGAACGTGCAAGGACTGGGCCCCCAGCCAGAGAGACAGCAACAGGTGCAAAGAGCGGTGTGACTATGGTACTGTCGCGAAAGAAACAGCGGGAAGCACCTGAGTCAAGCGTGAAGGTGTGCAAGGCCTCAGCAGACGCAGTACCAGAGAGAGCAGACTCACCAGCACCTAGAGCAGCAGACTCAATAGCACCTAGAGCAGCAGCCTCTATACTTGGGTCTGGCGGCATACAAAGGTATTAGTCACCCTTAGCTCTAACAGTCAATGCATACATGGCAGAAAGGATAGCATCATAATTAAGAGCAAAGATGTCTACACCCTGCCTAAGCAGCTCTGCCCAGCGGGGGAGCTCAGCCGTGTCGGGAAACTCTTCGCGGAAGGCGTCGGTAAGACGAGAGAAGTAGCGACACTGGGTGTGGAGCTTCCCGCATGTCTGACCAGTGTGGTCACCTGTGCAAATGACATACTGGCAGGGACCACTACCCCCAGCCACCCCACGCTGAGCAAACCACTCACGTAGCTCCTGGGGTGAAAGCTGACCCTGCTGCTGCTGCCTGCAACCACCGCCAAGGCCTCTCCTCTCACTGGTACCACCCTGGCTGCCACCACTGCCACCACCTCCACTCCCACTGCCGCCACCACTGCCGCCGCCACTACCGCCACTGCCGCCACCACCGCCGCCACCTACACCTCCACCCCCACCACCACTACCTCCACCACCGCCGCCCCCTCCACCGCCTCCACCGCCCCCACCACCGCCTCCAGCTCTGCCGCCCCCACCGCCCCTGACTCCCCTGCCCCTGCCGCTACGGCGCCTCCCACTAGGGGCAGACGCAGCTCCTACCTCCTCAGCACGAAGGTAGTCAAGAGCTGCAGCAGAGGCGACTGAGGGGAGAAGGGGGGAGGGCGAACACCCCAAAGAAGGGAGTGCGAGGAGTGCCACGAGAAGCGCCTACAGCAAATATGCTAGTCTCAGCTGCAAGGAGATGCTTCTCGAGCATGTCGACAGTGAGGGTGGTGGGGTCAAGGGCGAGAAGGAGGTCCCTGACAGCGCTAAGAGAGTCAGGGAGGCAGGTGACTATAAAGTAGAGAGTGATGTACATGGGAGGAGGGTTCTTGGTGAGAAACTCGGCGGGAAGCGCAGCGCGGTAGCAAGTGTCACTAGTGCGAAGGTGAGTGACGAGGTCGGCTACTGTGGCAAAGGCGGACAGCTCTGGGAATAGGTAGGGCACAGAAGAAGGCGGCCTAGAGCAACAGTTGCCGGGGAGGAGTAACGAGCGACTACAGTGTCGTACAGTACTTTCGAAGTCTTGTGCTGTCCGAAGTGAGCGCGTTCGGCTAACGGCAGGTGGTTGCGAACGGCTAGGCGAGCAGTAGCGTCACGAGTAAGCCACTGGGAGCAAGCTACACTATCAGCTGTGTCGGCAGGGGCCACAAGTGAGGTCAAACAGCGAAATACCGTCCTTAGAGTCGCTCAGTAAGAATAGCTGTTAGTCATCGAGCCAAGAGTCGAACTCTATCGGGCGGCCCTCCGAATCAAAGGTGAGGACGCTCAGGGTTGCCACAGCAGGCAGAGAAGGCGAGCGTGCTAGCAGCAGGGCAGCGCGCAAAGAGGGCAGGGCAGTGGCCAGCAGGGCGGTGCACAGGAAGGGCAGCGCGGCTGCTAGCGGCGCAAGGGCAGGGCAGGGGGCATGGCTGCTGGCGGCGCGATGGCAGGGCAGGGCGCACGGCAGCGGGCGGCACGCAGGCAGGGCAGGGCGCTCAGCAGCGGCGGCGCGCGGGCAGGACAGGGCGCGCGGCGGCGGGTGGCGTGCAGTCAGGGCAGAGCCGGCGGCGGGCGGCGCGCGGGCAGGGCAGGGCCGGCGGTGGGCGGCGCGCGGGCAGGGCAGGGCGCACGGCGGCGGCGCGCGGGCAGGGCAGGGCGCACGGCGGCGGCGCGCGGGCAGGGCAGGGCGTGCGGCGCGGTGGCGTGGCGCTGCGGCGGCAGCGAGCGGCGCGCAGGTAGGGCGCGCAGCGCAGCGGCGCGCAGGCAGGGGGCGCGGCGCGGCGGCGAGCGGTGCGCAGGCAGGGCGCGCGGCGCGGCGGCAAGCAGCGCACAGGCATGGCGCGCGGCGCGGCGGCGAGTAGCGCGCGGGCAGGGCAGTGCGCGCGGCAGCAAGTAGCGCGCGGGCAGGGCAGGGGAGGGCGTGCGCGGCAGCGTGACGCAGGGCAGGGCAGGGCCGCGCGACGCTAACCGGGGCGCGACTCGTGGGGTAGATCGTTTCGGTGGGCCCTAAAAAAAGCGGTCTTAGGCTAGGACCTGCTATGAAACCATGTCAGAAGTACGAGCAGGAGTGAATGAACTAGCAGCAAGATGGGTACAAATAGGAAACCCTAACTGGGTTGTACCCCATATGGGCTACCCCACTACAGCCTACACAATAAGCAGCATATATATTTGAAACTTCATACCAAACTTGCCTGGTAAAAATGTAAAATCTCTAAAGTGTGACACTTTTCAAAAATTGTGTATTGTAAAAGTGTAGCGATTGCCAACGCAGCAAAGGCAGCGTCGCATCGCTACTCGCCCTCTTTTGGCTACAAAATAGGGGGTTGAGGCCATTTGGCCTCACCCACGTTCTTCTTTTCAATTTCGACATTTGAGTTTTCAATTTCGTCCAGTCTGGCGAAGACGCTGTCCCTCCCTCGCTTCATCGCCCTGACGACTCTACTTGCGGATATATTTAAGTACAACATCGGAGCCATGACGCCGGCGAACAACACTGCTATTCGCGAGGGCAACAAGGCAACACTCCCGTCGCCCCGAACGCCAACATTCTGCCCGGGACAACCGCCCATCACCCAAAACGGGCTGCCGAGGAGTCACGCGAGGACCTCGCCACTGGCGTCGAGGTCCTGCTGGGCGGAGGCTCCCCGGCGCCTTCCGAGGAGCCTTCCGCCCCTCGCGCGGCTTCCAGGCAGCTGCGCGAAGTGGCGAAAAAAGAGAACCGCTGACACGACTGTCTTGACTGTTGTGTGATGCAATCATATGCATTCACGTCTGTCTGCCTCCCATCATGTGTTCGTGCGTTGCATGCGTGGTGTGAGCGTATGCAAGAATTTGTGTTTGGTGTTGTTTGGATTTTCTGAGTGTGTGTGTGTGAATGTTATTTGGCTTGAGCAGATATCTGAAGTGACTCCTCTGCTCAAGAGCTTTCCGACGAACCAAGTATCGCTTCAATCGGAGCACGAACAAGAAAGTTACGAACGTTGGAAGTTCGTATGCTTTTGATATTTGGTTGTGGTGACTATGGGAAGTTGTGATGTTGACTCCATAAGGAGTACAGACTCTTGGGGGTTGGGAAATTCGTCAACATCACTGTAGATGCTGCCAAGTGGTTGGGAGGTGCCAAACCAGGTTGGCAAGTGTGGCCAAGTTGGGTGAGGTGGATGGCATGAGTTGGGAAAGTGACAAATGTCAAAGTTGGGGTGCCTATAGAGAGGGGAATTGTGTGGTATGGGGTGTCCTTGGTTGGGGACTCCCTTGGGACCTTCCCTCTCGTCCTCCTCATCCCCTCCTACCTGGTTCTATTGCTACTCTAACTTTCTTGTGTGAACTTGTGAGATCATTGTGATTGAGTTACGTTTTCTATGGCAGCATACCCCCTAGTGCGCCGAAGTTCATAACTCGAGTTATACTCCATATTTTGATACTATTCAAATTGTGAAAGATAGCCACGGTCAAGGGCTACAACATACTCGAGTTTGAAAGAATTCTAACAGTGGACCTTCCGTCGACGACGTTTCTTGTGACGACGACTTTTCTGTCCAGAATTGTAGTGACGGTTTTGAGATATTTCAGCCCCTAATCTTCATAGACTCCGTCCTTAATCTCTAACAAGTGGTATCAGAGCTGATTAAGGACTTTGTGGAGAGTCTACTGAAGTGTGAAGACCTTCCTAGACCCACCATGGCCTGTGGGCGTGCCTAAGTGGAGTTCTGGAGGTTGCATGTGACTTCCGCTAAGGGGAAACTCTGCCAAAATTTCGTTGGCGCCGACACTTGTGGAAATTGAGTGGGACTTCGGTGTGGACAGCAAGGGGGGAGCTGGAACCTGTGCTTGGGAGCAGAGGAAATGAGTCAAGGGAGTGGAGATGCAGCTGAGAAGAGGAATGAGCCGCCACCATCCAAGATCGAGGCATTGGATGGCTCCAACTATGAGGAATGGAGCGGGCGGATGCGGAGTGCATCTAAGCGCTACAAGCTGCTGAAACTTGCGATGGGAGAAGAGAAGAAGGCGACGCCCGCGATCGGTGGATTGAGAAAAGCGCGGTGCTGTACGACCTAATCCTTCAATTGGTCAACAACGACATGTTCCAACACATCAAGGATTTGGTGGAGTTGGATGATTCCGGACCAAAGGCGTGGAAGCTACAGCGCGACGTGATTCAGCCCAACACGCTGCCGATGGTGATTGTGTTGGAGAAGGAGCTGGCTGCCCTCTCCATGCGACCGGGCGATGATGTGAAGCCGGTCCTTGACGAGATCAAGGACACCTATGCAAGGATGGCAGCGGCGGGCAGCAATGTGTCGCAGATGCAGCAGTGCACCAAGATTATCTTGGTGCTCGACAACTCATGGGACAACCTCATCCCCACCCTCAACACTCAGCAGGACCAGTGGACACCTGAGTGGCTACGGCAGCAGATTCTGCAGGAGGACTTCTGCAGGCGCCACACGGGTGGTGGTGCTGCCAACAAAACTGCTGAGGGGTATGGAGCTGCAGGAGGCAGCAGAGGAAGAGGGGGAGGGAGAGGCCGAGGCCGTGGGAGAGGCTTTGGCAGAGGGAGAGGCCGAGGTGACTACAAAGAGGGGCATGGGAGCTCTGGTGGCAGGGGGAGCACCCGAATGGAGGGTGTGTGCTGGTACTGCAAGAAGGCTGGACACCCTTGGTTCGAGTGTTTCAGCCGGCCTGAGGGATGGGCGCCCCCAGGCATGAAGCCGCCAAGTGGTGAACGTGCACGAGGTGGCGCTGTGCAAGGTTCAGGTGCACAAGGTTCAGGTGCACAAGGTAAAGCCAACCCTGGGATGTTCCTCATGGTTGAGGATGTGAAAGGGAGTGAGGGTGATGTGGGCTCAGTTAGGAAGTATCTGATGCACCCCCTCACTCACTGGGTGATAGATTCAGGTTGCACAAGTCACATGACCCCACGGGCAGATTTGCTTGACGAGGTAAAGCCCCCTGGGAAGATCAAGTTTGTGGCTGCCGCTTCAGGTGCTTTGCTCCCTGTGATTGGTGTTGGGAATGCTAAGGTAGTGGGAGCCAATGGGGGCCTTGTGGGGCTGGGGAATGTACTGCTGGTTGAAGGTTTGTCCGCTAACCTCCTCTCTGTGCGCCGGCTGCAGAAAAGCAAGGCCAAAGTGACCTTCGGCCCAACCAGTTGCCGTGCAAAGCTTGGGAAATTGCTGCTGTGGGATTTGGAGGAGAAGAGCAGCTGCATCAAGGACCTATGGCAGCTGCCCATCATCCCTTGGAATGGGAAACCACCAGCAACGGCAGCGGCAGCAGCAACGGCTAAAACAACTGCGGGAGGAGAGGAGACTGCACCAACCGATGGGGCCCTAGATGCAGTCAAGAAGGTGCAGCAGTCACAGCAGCCACATGGTGAGGTGCTTGCTGGTGTGGATGCAACCGCTGCATGGGCAAAGGCTTCATCTGGGAATGGTGATGCCGATTGGGAGACGTGGCACGAGAGGTTGTGTCACATCAACATTCCTATGCTGCAGAAGTTAGTGAAGTATGGGAGCTTGAAGGGGTTGGAGGTGAAGGGGGCAGCAAAGGAGATTGGGAGCTGCCCTACATGCCTTGAGACCAAGTTCACAAAGTTTCCCTTCAGCAGCGGCACGGGACCAGCTAAGGCCCCGCTCGCACTTGTGCACATGGATGTGGTGGGCCCTACGAGGGCCCCTTCTCTCTCGGGCAGCCGCTACTTCTTAACCATTGTGGACGACCACACGCGTGCCGTGTGGGTGTACCCTCTCAAGACTAAGGGGGAAGTGGCAGCGGCTGTTCTTAAGGAGTGGATGCCGAGAGCTCAAAGGGAGAGCGGACACAAGGTGAAGGTGATCCGCACCGACAATGGGGGAGAGTTCATTGGTGCTGATTTTGAGTCGGTGCTGAAGAAGAAGGGGATCCAGCATCAGCTCACAGTGCCCTACAACCCTCAGCAGAACGGCGTGGCTGAGCGGCTCAACCGGACCCTGCAAGAAGGTGCTCGCACTCTCCTTGGGCGTGCAGGGCTGCCGGATCCATTTTGGGTGACTGCACTGCGGCAGGTCGCCCTTGTGAAGAACAGGGTGTTGGCGACTGTGGGGGACAAGCAGTGGGAGTGCACCAGCAGTCAACATGCTGAGAGCCTACGGCTGCATGGTGGTGTTTCATGTGCCTAAGGAGAAGAGGGGAAAGTTGGAGGCTAGTGGGAGATGGGGAGTACACTTGGGGCTTGCTAAGGATCATAAGGGCTGGTTGATATGGGACTTGACCAGCCAGCAGCTGGCTGTGTCAAGGGATGTGAAGTTCCTTGAGTCCTTGTACTACAAGGAGTGGAAGCAGCAGCAGCAGAAGCTTCCTACTACACCGCTGATCATTGAGGCCGATGAGGTGCAGCGGCCTTCGAGGCAAGTGCAGGTCACTGACTCAGAGGAGGAGATTTCTGGGGTGACTGAGGATGGGGGAGAACCTGAGGTGGAGGAGCAGCAGCAGCAGCAGCAAGATGCTCCACAGGGTGCCGCACGTCCGGCTGACCGTCCTAGGAGGGATGTGTGCCCTCCTAACCGGCTGACCTATCCGAGCTTTGGCAAGCCAAAGGTGGTACGGGCTGGGAGTGTGGCTGAGCAGTGTGATGAGGAAGAGATAGCACACTGCTACTGGGCAGCCGTCCCTGAGCCCAAGACGCTAGCTGAGGCCTTGAGTGGGCCCGATGCTGAGAAGTGGAAGCAGGGTGTGAAGGAGGAGTATGACTCTCTGCTGGAGAATGAAACGTGGGAGTTGTGTGAGCTGCCTCCTGGAAAGAAGGCCATTTCTTCCAAGCTGATCTTCAGGCACAAGTACGGACCTGATGGGGAGCTGACCCGCTACAAGTCAAGGCTTGTGGCAAAGGGGTTTCAGCAGACAAAGGGGAAGGACTTTGACGAGATCTTTGCTCCTGTGGGGAAAGGGACTACACTAAGGGTGATGTTGGGAATGGCTGCAAACCGTGGATGGAGGATCAAGCAGATGGACATCACAACTGCTTTCCTCAATGGGATCATCCTAGAGGAGCTGTACATGCTGCAGCCTGAGGGGTTGGATGATGGGAGCGGCAGGGTGTGCAGGCTCAAGAAGGCCATCTATGGCCTTAAGCAGGCTCCTCGCGCATGGTACCACAAGTTGGAGGAGACACTGCTGGCTGGGGGTTTCAAGAAAAGTGAGTGTGATCACAGCTTGTTCCTGCTGCAAGAGGAGGAGCAGTTTCTCATGCTCCTGGTGTATGTGGACGACATCCTGCTCTTCTCTAAGTCGTCTGCAATGATTGAGCGTGTGGAGGAGATGCTGGAGATGCAGTTTAAGTGCTCCAAGATGGGAGATGTGAAGTACTATTTGGGCATGCATGTGGAGAGGGACCTTGACAAGGGAGTGTTGAGGTTGCACCAGAGAAAGTATTGTGAGGGGCTGGCTGAGAAGTATGGGCTGCAAGATGGAGGAAAGCCAGCCACCCCACTGCCTTCGGGGTTCACTATGGAGCCCTGTGCTGAAGAGGAGGTGGTGGGTGAGAGTGACAGGAAGCTGTTTCATTCCATGGTGGGGGCACTCAATTATGCGGCTAACCACACGCGGCCTGACATTGCCTTTGCTACATCCAGGCTTGCAAGTGTGGTTTCACGCCCCAGTCATGAGCAGCTGGAAGCGGCCAAGAGGTTGGTCCGCTATGTGAGCGCTACGGCATCAGTGGGCTTGGAGTACAGTGCTGTGCGACAGAGGCTGCAGAGGGGTGCAGCTGATTTGGGCAAGGGGGAGATGCTCCTGACCTGCTACACCGACGCTAGCTTCAACTCTGTGAAGGCGGATGGCACCAGCATTGGAGGCTATGTGTGCCTGTTTGGAGGTGGTGCAGTGAGCTGGCGCAGCAAGAAGCAGAACGAGGTGGGTCAGTCCTCGTGTGAGATAGAGTACATGGCTCTGCATCATGGGGCAAAGGAGGTGGTGTGGCTGAGGCGTTTGTTGGAGGAGATCGGAGTGTGCCAAAAGGAGCCAACTGTGATTTTCTGTGACAACGAGTCGGCTGTGAAGCTTGCTAAGAACGCTTGCCTTCATGGGCTGACGAAGCACATCAGGCCTTAGTGGCATTGGGTGAGGAGGCTCCTGGACAAGGAGGTGCGGCTGGAGATTGTGAAGACCCATCAGCAGGCGGCTGACATTCTCACCAAGCGCCTGGCTGAATCTGAGCATTGGAAGGGCATGAAGCTTGCTGGGATGAGTGTGCATTGAGGGTGCATGCTTGAGCTATGACATGTGGGATGATGGTTGGCAGCCAGAGGGGGAGTTTGTTGTGTGATGCAATCATATGCATTCACGTCTGTCTGCCTCCCATCATGTGTTCGTGCGTTGCATGCGTGGTGTGAGCGTATGCAAGAATTTGTGTTTGGTGTTGTTTGGATTTTCTGAGTGTGTGTGTGTGAATGTTATTTGGCTTGAGCAGATATCTGAAGTGACTCCTCTGCTCAAGAGCTTTCCGACGAACCAAGTGTCGCTTCAATCGGAGCACGAACAAGAAAGTTACGAACGTTGGAAGTTCGTATGCTTTTGATATTTGGTTGTGGTGACTATGGGAAGTTGTGGTGTTGACTCCATAAGGAGTACAGACTCTTGGGGGTTGGGAAATTCGTCAACATCACTGTAGATGCTGCCAAGTGGTTGGGAGGTGCCAAACCAGGTTGGCAAGTGTGGCCAAGTTGGGTGAGGTGGATGGCATGAGTTGGGAAAGTGACAAATGTCAAAGTTGGGGTGCCTATAGAGAGGGGAATTGTGTGGTATGGGGTGTCCTTGGTTGGGGACTCCCTTGGGACCTTCCCTCTTGTCCTCCTCATCCCCTGCTACTTGGTTCTATTGCTACTCTAACTTTCTTGTGTGAACTTGTGAGATCATTGTGATTGAGTTACGTTTTCTATGGCAGCATACCCCCTAGTGCGCCGAAGTTCATAACTCGAGTTCCATATTTTGATACTATTCAAATTGGGAAAGATAGCCACGGTCAAGGGCTACAACATACTCGATTTTGAAAGAATTCTAACAGTGGACCTTCCGTCGACGACGTTTCTTGTGACGACGACTTTTCTGTCCAGAATTGTAGTTGACGGTTTTGAGATATTTCAGCCCCTAATCTTCATAGACTCCGTCCTTAGTCCATAACATTGACCACAGGCCTGTCGCTACAAGGGCACTTACCATTTTTGCCCTTGAATTCACGTGCTTGTTTGAGCCCAACTCAGAGAATTCAAGTGCTGGCTTTGAGGCCAGTCCTTTTTCCGTAAGGGCTGGTCTAGCTCCTAACCCAGATCTCACGTATACGTTCAGAGCCCATCCCCACCCCCCCACCCCCTCGTTCCCTTGTTATTCATTCCCTGCTTACGTAAAACACCTTACCTACCGGTTCCCCCGATGCAGTGAAGATCGGGTTATGTGTCTGCTATCACCGCAGCCCTTAGGTGTATTTGAACATCAACCTACTTTCACGATGTGTTACGCTCAAGTGCAAGAGGATGTGTATCCCTGAATCTAGTATTTCAACATCAACCTACTTTCACGATGTGTTTACGCTCAAGTGCAGAAGGATGTGTAGCCCTGAATCTAAGTGTTGAAATTGGGCTCAACCCGGAAAATTAAGGGCTGAAATTAGGCCACCTCAGCCCGCTAAGTTCTTCGGCCAGGGCAAGCGACAGCCCTGCTTGACCACCACCTCGAGCCCCTCAGGCGCGCGTGTCAAGCAGCACGTGCCAGCACCCTCGAGCCACATGCCAGCCACGACCGACCCCAACTGAGAAGAAACGAGGAATGAAATGACTAAGTGAAAGTTGGGTACAAGAAGCAAACCCTAGAAAACTGTACCCCATATGTGCTACCCCACTATAGCCTACAGTAGCTATGTCATATAAATCTGACATGTTACACTACCAAACTGTTTATGCCGATGAATCTGCTGCTGCGCCATGTAGCTGGAGTTGATTGGTTCGAAACGTTGATTTAATGCTTCCCGAAACTGCGTCCATGACCCCTCGCCTCGGATCTTATTGCTGTTGTAAATCCACTCGAGCTGTGGTACAACTTTCTGTATGCTCCCTGTGGTTAACTTCGTTTCGTCACGTTGCAAAGCGGTAACCTTCAAAACCGCTCAGGACCGTGTAGAACCTTCCTGATACGAAAACTGTAAAAGTGCGAGAAATGTACAACCTGAGTATATTCATGGGAAAATATGTCAATGGTAACTTACATTGGGCACTATAACGCGTACGGTAACGATTTCAACGCGTTTGTTAACTCGCTTATCGCGTTTGGTAACTCGTTTAACACGTTTGGTAACTCGCATCACGCATTTGGTAACTCAACACAGGCGAGTGATCACGCAAATGGTAACTACATGAAACTCCCGCCGAAATGATCCTGACAACGAATAATTTATCAAGTTTGAAAGCTTTTACGCACATTTTTATCTTTCTTGAACAATTCCCGCCGCGACTTTGAAGGACCCCGTTTGTTCTATTACTACGGACCGAAAAGTTTCAGAGCCGTTTTAAATATATATGTAGCTCGTACAAAAACGGTTAAAATCATACTTTTGATAGCATGATTGCGAAATTACAAAATGATAAAAAAAACATTCCCCGAAAGGACCTCGGGGCTTTTAGTTTTTGTAATTACTGTAACGTTGGAGAATTTGTGCATGTGGGATTATACACCTCTTTAGAATTACATGTTTCATTTTTTTTTAAAGAACCATAAACGCCTTGTCGCAAGGGGTTCAGGGTCGCCTCTCAAATTCATTTGCCATCTGAAAGGGGTATAGATTTGTTTGCCCCGGCTGCACGATAGAATGAAGTACAAACAGTTTGCGGAAAGAGCGCCAGAATATCAGTTATGTATGAACTTTCGCAACACTTACGTTTTTGTAATTAGCTTGGAAATCGGAAAGTGTGTCAGGATTTCGGAATGTGTGTCAGAATTAGCTACAGATTTCGGAATGTGTGGACTTCCAGGAAGCCATCTCTGCGTCCATAGCTGCCTGCCACTGAGAGGAGTAGGGACCCTCTATCGCCTCCGCGTAAGAGCGCGGAGTCGGGATGTCAAGTGCATCCGGGTCTCCCTCAGGGGTAAGCAGTACGGACACGAGATGAGGTGAAGCAGCGGCCAAGCACTGGAACTCCTCCTGCCTGTCCTCAAGGACGTCCGTGCCAAGGGCACACTCACCCCCGACGGACGGAGGACAGACAGACTCAGACTCAGCAACAAGACTGGCGACGTAGTCTAGGCGACAGCGAGCAGCAAAGTCGACGAGCTCAGCAACTAGAGCAGACGCAGCAGTGGACTCAAAGGAAGGGTCAGTGACAACCGTAGCAAGGAGATGCGTGACAGTAGGACTGGCAGCGCGAAGAGAGTCCGACTCCGGGTCGGCAAGAGTAGGAAGAGAAGACTCAGGAGGAGAAGGTAAAGGGGCACGCAGAGGAGCAGTGGACGGACGCAGAGACATCCGGTGCGTGCCAGGGACAGGAGGAGGACGCTGACGCGAACCGCGACCACTAGTGCGAGCAACACGGACAGGCGACGCAGGGCGAGACGCAGGCTCACGACGCTCAGCAAGACCTCCAGTAGGACCAGTGTAGGGAGACGGAGCAGGCAGTGGGGAGGCCGGCTGTAACTGTAACTGCGACTGGACAGGCTGTGGACACTCTAAGGGAGGAGGAGGACCAGTAGAAGGCGGGAGACCAAGAACCTGCTGAAGGAGCGGAACGAAGTACGGCCGAGGCCGCGCGGCGACTCCAGACACAGGAGGGACAGCACCAGTACCCGCAGGGGCAGCACCAGCACCAGTAGCAGCTCCAGCTCCAGAACCCCCAGCAGCACCAGTAGTACCCCCAGCAGGACCGCCTCCAGGACCGACAGCAGTAGCCTCCGCGCCAACACCCGCAGCAACTCCAGCTCCAGAAGTACCCGCAGGTCCAGCAGCTCCAGTACTCCCAGTACGAGCACCTCCGGGACCCGTGGCACCAGCTCCCTCAGAAGCAACAGAACCTCCAGTACCCGCAGCACCTCCAGCTCCAGCAGCTCGCCTCCAGCGCCGGGCAAACCACTCACGTAGCTCCTGGGGAGAGAGTGGCTCTCGGCGAGAGGGAGCACCCGGTGAACCGCCAGGCACAGCACCACCGGGCGTAGCACCCCCAGGCTCAGCACCTCCAGGCGTAGTACCCCCAGGCTCAGCACCCCCAGACGCAGCACCCCCAGGCTCAGCACCTCCAGGCGTAGTACCCCCAGGCTCAGCACCCCCAGTCGTAGTACCCCCAGACTCAGCACCCCCAGGCTCAGCACCCCCAGGCTCAGCACCCCCAGGCGTAGCACCCACACGCTCAGCACCCCCAGAGTCAGCACCCCCAGGCTCAGCACCCTCAGCAGCACCAGAGTCACCAGCGACCTCGACAGGCTCAACAGCGTCTACCTGGGACACACCTGAAGGGGCAGGACCCTGAGGGGGGAGGGGGTCTACCGGGGGGGGACCTGGTACAAGGAAGAGCGGTGGCGGGGGGAGGGACGGAGTGCGGTAGGGGAAGAGGCGGTAGTAGGGGACCGACTCGTCGAAATCTGACACACATTCCGAAATCTGACACACCATAGCCTACAGTAGCTATGTCATATAAATCTGACAGCAACCCCCCGTTCAACCCGGTGCAACTGCAAGCACTACTGGCGCTGTTACAGCAGCACGCGCCTGCTACGGCGGGGACTTCAAAAAATAAGGATGTTACAACCTCTGCAAAATATGATAAGAAGATCGAAGAATTTCCCGCCGTCGCACCGCGCCCTCCCAAGACTGCCCGCATCGAGAAGGACCCGGCCCCTGCTCCCGTCGAAAACGACAGCGACGAGTCAGACGACGCTGATGGTGAGGCCTCCCCTCGCCATCACAACCCAATTTTTACTCATGCTTCTTGCTCTACGCTTCCCCCCCTCAACCACAAACTACACGTTCAACCGCAAAGGCGTACGCGACCAGGCAGAGGTTGTCTCTGCTATCCAGGCCCACCTCAGGCACATTGAGTTCAAGCTCCAGCAAGCCGATGCAGAAGGCGCTCGCACGAACATTTCTCAAATCGAGTCGCTCATTAACAGTGATTTGGGGTGCTCTTGGTGGCGGACGAGGCGGGCTTCGAGGCGGCCGATCGCTTCCAGCTCTACCATTCCAGGAGCGTGCTGACCTCTTGTTCTTACAAGCTGGCCGTGGCCGCGTCGAAGCATGTGTCAGAATGTAATTGTATACATTACTTTATAACTGCCTGCAATGTAGACTTAATGTAGTTATCTTGCTTGTTAGGTGGTGCACCTTTCTTCTCTTCTTTCATATTTGTACCCTTGAGCCTATAGTGAAACCATCTTTTTGCCTTGACAACTATCTCGATACTCTCCTCCCTAGTGCAAACCCTAATGCCTTCTACTAGTTAACTACCTATTTTGACATGGTATCAGAGCGAGGTTTCTCCTAGGACCTGTCTCATAGGGCCCACCACCACGCTTCCGCTCATGGGCCTCTCTGCTGCCCGTCGCACGCCCAGGGCGCGCGTCAGTTTTCTGCCCGCCGCGCGCCCCGGGCGCGCGTCGATTTTCTGCTCGTCGCGCGCCTCGGGCGTGCAGCAATTTCGCGCGACGGCTTCTGCCCTGCCGCGTGCGGCCCGTACGACCCACGCGCTGCCTGTGCAGCCCGTGCCAGGGCCGCGCGCGGCCCGTACAGCCTGCGCCAGGCCAGCGCGCACATGCCCTGCTGTGCGCGCGCCTGCACTGCCCCTGCTGTAGCCCGCGCAGCTCCTACCCCGCCCCCCCCCCGCCCCCCCTTCTCCTCCATCCCCCTGCTGCGCGTGCAGCAGTGGGGGGGAGGGTATGGGGGTGGCGGGTGTGAGTGATCTGCTGCCGCCCCTCCTCCTCTCTCTCCCACTGCTGCAGCTACCGCTGAAGGGGGGGGAGGGTGTGGGGGAGACGAGGTCGTGGCGCTAGGGATGTCGAGGGGTGTGAACGGGAGTTTTGGGACAATGGGGGAGGTTGAAGGGGGGTGGCCGCCGTGAAGTCAGCAGCTGCAGTCGCCCGTGAGACCGTTGCACCAGTCGCCCGTGAGCCCGTCGCTCCAGTCGCCCGTGAGCCCGTTGCTCCAGTCGCCCGTGAGTCAGTTACTCCTGCCGCTCGTCTAGCTGCGGAGTCAGTTACTCCAGTTGCCCGTGTGCCAGTTGCTCCAGTTGCCAGTGTGCCAGTTGCTCCAGTTGCCCGTGTGCCAGTTGCTCCAGTTGCGCCGTGTGCCAGCAGCTTCAGCTGCCGCCCACCACCTCCTCTCCTCTCATAGTCCCTCCTCCTCCTCACTTGCCCTCTCCGTCTGCTGCGCTCTGCTTGGTGTACCCCTTCCGGGGGTGTTTCTGCACATGGTTCTTCACTGCAGGCAGTTAGGGGGCGTGTCAGAATGTAATTGTATACATTACTTAATAACTGCCTGCAATGTAGACTTTGTGTAGTTATCTTGCTTGTTAGGTGGTGCACCTTTCTTCTCTTCTTTCATATTTGTACCCTTGAGCCTATAGTGAAACCATCTTTTTGCCTTGACAACTATCTCGATACTCTCCTCCCTAGTGCAAACCCTAATGCCTTCTACTAGTTAACTACCTATTTTGACAGCATGCTCGCATTACCTACAACCGTCCCACCCGCGGGGGTGGCCTCAACACCGGCGAACTCGGCAACAAAGGCTCCGGGCAAGGCTCTTGCCAGGAGAGGACCTTCAAGGGTACTTGTTTTCGCTGCGGCCAGCCCTGCCACATGGCGAACGCCTGCCCCATTGGGGGGCGTGGAGGCCAAGGCCCCACACCCGTGGTGTGAGGGACCAAAGGGCGGAGCCCTTTCCCCTAATGTCAAAAGGACATAACGGGGCTGCACCAGGGGGTGCAAGGCTGAGGAGCAGCCTAAGGAACTAAGGGCAAGGGGGCCCAAGGAGGAGCCCTAGGGGCCATTAGCTATTGGTGCATTTGTGTAATTTTAGCAAGAAATGCCTATTATGTGACTATAAGTTGCCTATGGAAGTGTTTGTTGTTTTACTTCAATTTGGTACCGTAGGCTCAACGATGGGCTGCACTATGGTGTGGGCAACCAGCAAACAACCATTGCAAAGCAAAAAAACAAAACAAAAAACAGAAAAGGGTGAGAAAATCAAGCCGAAAGGTTCATACACCTTAAGACGAGATCACGGGACGTGTGAGCCTCATCACGCATCAAGAGACCCATCAAGGTCCAGGAGGACCCAAGAAAAAAGCCTGGAGGGTTGTGCATTGGGTGGTTGTTCACACCCAACAAGAGAGAGAGAGAGAGAGAGAGAGAGAGAGAGAGAGAGAGAGAAAGAGAGAGAGAGAGAGAGAGAGAGAGAGAGAGAGAGAGAGAGAGAGAGAGGCACTAGGGACCAATCCTTAGCCTCCCTTAGCCTCTCCTAGCCTCTCTTCCCTAGTATATAAGGCCTAGGAGCCCTTGTTCCTGTCATTGTTTTCTGTTGGGTTCCTTTCACTCTTCAGAATCCAGCGGCTATGGAGAGAGATCGAGTGAGAGAGAGAGAGAGAGAGGCCACACCAGCGACACTCGCCGCGCTGCAGGCGAAACACCCCGATGCTGCATCGCCCCCGGCAATGTTCGTTTCTGGCTACACTCATTCGGAGCTGCGGGTAACACCAGACGACCTTCGCGAAATACTCAAGCGATGCCCGAACGGAGTGGGAGCAGGCCCATCAGGTACCTGCTTTGAACACCTCAAAGACCCTGCGCTTGCGAGTGAGGAGGTGCTCATACTCCTCCCGCAAACTATCAGCTACCTCCTTAGCACCTTCCAGACGCAGGCGGTCCGCGATTTGCTACTGCCCTCGAGACTCATCGCTCTGGAAAAACCGGGAGGAGGCGTTAGGCCCATCGCGATAGGAGAAGCAATACTTCGCGTAGTGGCAAAGGCGGCTTTGAGGGAACTAGCACAGACCATTCGCGAATACTTCCTCCCCGTTCAGTTTGGGGTGGCAGTCACAGGCGGCGCAGAGTGCATCGTCCACTCAGTTCGATCTCTGCTTAAGGAGGATGAGAGCCGAGTAGCGCTACAGCTCGATATCGAGAACGCCTTCAACAGTGTCGAACGGCCGGCGTTCTTTCAGGCGCTCTCGCAATCGATCTTGTTCTCACTCCTACCCCTCGTACGCACGCTTTACGACGGCCCGTCTAGGCTTTTAGTGGACCACAAGCTGGGCGTCGATCAGATCATGAGCAACCGAGGAGTTCGCCAGGGTGATCCGCTCGGTCCGCTCCTCTTCGCAACGGCAATCCAACCGACACTTCTGAGCACGGCAACGCTACTCCCCGAGGTGGCGATCGTCGCCTACGCCGACGACATCACCATTGTGGGCCCTCGGGACGCGGCCTATGAGGCTTTCGTCACCATCACACGGGAGCTCCGATCGGTTGGCCTCCGCTGCAACATCGCCAAGTCCTCGGGGTGGGGACCGGATACGGAAGGGGGGAATGAGATCCCACCACCACAGGACCTGCCCATGAACACCAACGGCATCGGAGTTTTGGGAAGCCCGATCGGCACGCCCGAGTTTTGTACGGACAAGGCACAGACAAGCCTCACAGAAGCGGCCGCACCACTGCCCCTGATTGCTCAGCTGCACCCACAGCACGCTATGCTAATACTCTCGAGGAGCATCTCCCGCAGAATATCGTACCTGCTGCGGACCACCCCGGCTACAGTGCTGGAGAGGGAGGAGTGGAGGTCGTGGAGCGAGACTCTGATGGCGACGGCCCTGGCGGCGGCAAAGCTACGGGTCCCAGCGAGTGAGCTGGAACAGAGCCTGTTGTGGCGGCAAGGAACCCTACCCGTCAGGCTGGGGGGGCTAGGCATCATCGACCCTACCTCGGAGGCACCGGCAGCCTACATCGCTTCAGTAATGGCAGCCCACACCCTACTGCGGCAGATGAACCTACCAGAGGCATACCTGCTGAAGAGGGCGGTCACACGGCTCGACCATGCATGGAGCCCTGCCCCACCTGAAGTTAACCAGCTGGCCCCACTGGAGGCAGCCCTGCCGGCTTCAGCACGAACCGCACTACAGGCGTTCAAGGAGCAGCCAGCAGGACAGGGTAACCTGCAGCTACTACTCTCCCGCCACATCTATGAGAGGCGAGCAGCGGAACTACTGGCTGACACGATCAAAGACCGCCCAGGCACATACCGCGGGCACGCCATCCGCCTCATCAGCCTACAGGGGGTGGGGGCAGGGGACTGGCTACACGCTATGCCTTCGAGAGCTGACCTTACATTTGCCCCTGGTCAGTTCTCCTTGGCGCTGGGGTTCCGCATGGGCATGTCCATGCCGGTCACTGAGAAGTGTCCCTGCAAGAGAGAGTATTCAGACATCAACGACACGAGCCTGCCGAACCATCTCCTTAGGTGCGGGTACGGGGGCGACGTCGTTAGAACGCACAACGCGCTAGTGTTTGCAGCCCTCAGGATGGCAAGGGAAGCGGACTTCACGTGCTTCCACGAGACATCAGCTTTTTCCCCACCGATCCTCAGGAAGAGGGGAGACCTGGCGATTCGAGACAGGGAGTCAAACGAGACCTGGGTTACAGACGTGACAGTGACTGACCCTGTGCTCCAGCAGCGCGACACCAGGGCACGGAAACCACCGGGGTGGGCGGCTGAGGAGGCCTCGGCTAGGAAGCACAGGGAATATGAGGATCGGCCAGACTACGTCGGCTTCTTTGGCCTCACGGTTGAGACGTATGGGGCTCTGTCCTCGGACACACAGGAGTTCCTACGGCTACTGGCCACCTCAGCAGCCAAGAAGAAATACCGCCAGGGGAAGTTGACAACGACGACTGCACGGCTCACTGCACACTACCGGCAGCGCTGGTCTGTGATGCTGCAGCGCTCCCAGGCAACATCCTATCTGAACAAGTCAAACCTCTCTGATGAGGCAGCGTTCCCCCAGGCTGCTAGGGACCCTTGGGAACCTAGCCTGGGGGACCTCTGGCAAGTGCTGGAGGATGAGCTGGAGGTTGTGATGGCTCAGTAGGTAGGAGTGGGTGTTGGCCAGTGATGTAGCCATGGCTCGGTTGCTGCATGATTGGCCTGAATGGCCTGCCTGCCTGCACTCCTGACCGTGCTTGGCCTTACCTTACAGTGCCCTGTCTCGCTGGTTTGCCTTGCCTCGCCTTGTCTGCTTGCCATGCCTCACCTGACCGGTTTGTCTGCGTGCAGATGTTCTGCTTGCTTCACGTTCCTGCCTTGCATAATTAGTAGCTCCAATGCCTAGGCCTGTCTAGCTCTATTCCTACCATGCCTGTACCCCTATGAACCTATCAATGAAGGACTGCTTGAGAGAGAGGCACTAGGGACCAGTCCTTAGCCTCCCTTAGCCTCTCCTAGCCTCTCTTCTCTAGTATATAAGGCCTAGGAGCCCTTGCTCCTGTCATTGTTTTCTGTTGGGTTCCTTTCACTCTTCAGAATCCAGCGGCTATGGAGAGAGATCGAGTGAGAGAGAGAGAGAGAGAGAGAGGCACTAGGGACCAGTCCTTAGCCTCCCTTAGCCTCTCCTAGCCTCTCTTCCCTAGTATATAAGGCCTAGGAGCCCTTGTTCCAGTCATTGTTTTCTGTTGGGTTCCTTTCACTCTTCAGAATCCAGCGGCTATGGAGAGAGATCGAGTGAGAGAGAGAGAGAGAGAGGCACTAGGGACCAATCCTTAGCCTCCCTTAGCCTCTCCTAGCCTCTCTTCCCTAGTATATAAGGCCTAGGAGCCCTTGTTCCTGTCATTGTTTTCTGTTGGGTTCCTTTCACTCTTCAGAATCCAGCGGCTATGGAGAGAGATCGAGTGAGAGAGAGAGAGAGAGAGGCACTAGGGACCAGTCCTTAGCCTCCCTTAGCCTCTCCTAGCCTCTCTTCCCTAGTATATAAGGCCTAGGAGCCCTTGTTCCTGTCATTGTTTTCTGTTGGGTTCCTTTCACTCTTCAGAATCCAGCGGCTATGGAGAGAGATCGAGTGAGAGAGAGAGAGAGGCACTAGGGACCAGTTTTTAGCCTCCCTTAGCCTCTCCTAGCCTCTCTTCCCTAGTATATAAGGCCTAGGAGCCCTTGTTCATGTCATTGTTTTCTGTTGGGTTCCTTTCACTCTTCAGAATCCAGCGCCTCGCGCCAGCCGCCTTCGGCGGCCGCCGCTCGACAGCGCGGCCTTCGGACGCGCAAGAGGGGAGGCAAGGAAAGGGGACGACAAGGACTATAACTGCAAGTGATACAACATGCAGGGTTAGCGTTCAACAACAACAGCAACACCCCCGGGCGTGCCTACTCCGCCATGGGGAAGCCCAAAGCCAGACCTGCCACACGGGAGGCTGGCAAGGGGAAGGCGCCTGCTACTCGACCAGGATCCAACAAAGCCGCCCGTCCAGCCAGCGTAGGACAGACGCGACTGCGGCTACAAGGTCGAGCGGGTCGTCTTGGGCAGACTCGGCAAGCCGCGCCAAAGCTCCAGGACCAGGCCCGAGGGCAGCCCCAGGGGAGCCCGGCACAAAGCCAATCAGGGGGAGGTAATGCTGCAACTCCTCTGCTACCGATACCGCCGCCGACTGCGCCGCTGGCTGCATCGCCTCGATCTGCACTCCCTGCTGCAGCAGGGTCACGTGAAGCTGGTCGAGCACATACGACAGGAGCGTCAAGCAAGTCCCCGCGTGCATCACGCGCTGCTCGACGAGAGTTGGAGGCTCACCAGGAACCACGGCAGGAGGAGGAGGTGGGGCGGGAGGCGTTATCGGCCCCCATGGGTGCTGCGGACGGAGGGGCAAAGGAAATTGACGGAGCGGAGATTGGGCAGGCCGCTGCTGTGCTACCCAGAATGGCTGCGGCGGGGAAGTCTGTGGCTGCTGATGCTGTTGTGCCTACAGCGGAGAGGGCTGCAGTCCTGGTGTCTGCTGGCGTTTCTGCCGCTGTCTTTGACGCCGACTCAGTTTCACCCTCTGCCACCCCATGGGTTGCACAGGTGGAGGCTGAGGGGACGAGGTTGGGCGCGGATCCGGAACAGACCGCGGAGGTTGCGCTGTCCGCGTCCCCGACACCGGTGACACCGGTTGTGTCTGCTGTGACTGGGGAGCAGGGTGACGCCCCGACGGCGGAAGGCGCGATGACTGCCGCTGCGTGCGCCGGAATGCCTGCTGCTGCCGCAGCCGCAAGCAGGCAGGAGCACGGCCAGGCGGTGGGAGAGTTTCCAGGACCCGCAAACGGCGATTCCTCCGGCGCTGCACAGTCAAAGTTGAAGAAGAAGCTACGGGCCCAGCCAGCGCCGAGACGGCCCGGAGCAGGGCTAGGACCTGGCTCCCCGGGACCCCTCCGGGGCTGGCTTCTGCAAGGGCAACCGCCATCAGAGCGAGCGCATCGGTCGTCATCTGCGCACACGCAAGAGGCACGAGGGGTTTCTGGACTCAACGAGGCGGCAACAGAGACGGCGGCAACCCGCCATGCAGAGCAGCCGGCTGCAAACCAGGACAACGGAACATACAGCCACTCACCGCCAGGCCCAGTCGCTCCAGTTGCAGAAGCCGTCGCCACTCGTCGCTCGGCTCGGTTGGGAACTGTCACGTGGGGTCCACCAAGGGGAGGCCGTACCCCGTGGATGCCGGCGGGGAGAGCGGGACTGGAAGCGACAGCTCGGCCAGCGCCGGCGGCAGGCCGGGGTTTCCGCGGTATGGGCCGCGGGAGGCGAGGGGGAGGGCGCGGGGGTGTCGCTCGCCTGGGGGGAGCCGAGATCCAAGCACGAACGGGCCCTTGGCGGGAGCGTCACGACCGCCCAGAGGTTTTGGAGGCTGCAGCCAATAGGGAGGAAGCTCGTTCTGCCGAAGACACTGGGGATCCTGAGTTTATGTGTGGAGAGGAGGCGGGCCCAGAGTCCGAAGAGATTTCTCTGGATAACGAGGAGGAAGTGGGAAGAGGCAGGAATCGAGTGAGGGGAGCGGGAGAGGGAGTGGACGGAGTGACATCCCATGCTGAAGGAGTGCCTGTACCAGCTGCCACGGTCACCAACGAAGTAAAATCGTTGGCCACCCTGGTAGAGGATGACGCCATTTGGCAGGCGGCAGGAACGTGGACTCTGGATCTCCTTCAACGGATGGACCAGCCCTTCCTAGTCAGACGACTGCCACCTCAAGTGTTGGACAAATTCTGCCTGTGTCTCCTCGCACCTCTCCTGCGGCTGTCAACAAACCCAGAATGCCCAGGTGCATGGGCGTCCTACTGTACCTCCCGAGGCTGACACTGCGCCCGCCACCAGAGCCAGTTGCTGGCAGTCGTTGGGCAGAAATCGAGGCTCGGGTGCACCAGTTCCAGCTGGGAGATTGGGATGGTTTGTTCGAGGCTGCTTGCACCATCCCCGACACGGGTGCTCCGCTAAGGCACCAAGATGATGACGAGGGGGTTTGTGCGAGAGCGGAGGGTTTGGTTAAAAAAGGTAACATTTCGAAGGCGGTTGCGGCGTTACGTACGAGCCCCCTCGCCAAACCCAACCCTGCGACGCTATCCGCCCTGCGAGCGAAACACCCGTCATCGAGCACTCCAACACCAGCCTGGGTTACTGGGATAACTGGCTCCGAGCTCAGTATTCTGTCAAACATCATATATGTTATAGTGATGTAGGCTATATTGGATTTAGCATTAGGGGGTACACAAGTCTAGGTTTGTACTTGTACTCTCGATTCCTTCTAGTCGACATCTTTCTCATTCTAACATGGCATCAGAAGCCTAGGTTATGCACCTAGGACCATCTCGTTCTAAGGGCCCGCCCTTCCGCTAGCGCCCTCGAGCGCCTTCTCCTTTAGCGCCCTCGTGCGCCTCGCTGTTAGTGCGCCCTCGCGCGCCTCGTTTCCCGGTCGAGTAGCCTGCTAGAAGACCGCGTGCGGCCTCGGTTTTTGACCCGCTAGCAGCCCGCACGCAGCCCGAGTCGCGCGCGCGACGACCGTAGGCCGCCCGCGCGGCTAGATCAGCCCATGAGCAATCCCCTAACCGCCCGTCGACCCGCTCGGCTAGCTCGCCAGCGCTACGCAGCCCTGCCCGTAGGCCGTCGTGTCGCCCCAGTAGGCCGCCGCCACTGCTTTAGTAGGCCCCCACCCGCGCACGACTGCAGCCTGAGCGGGACCGCTCGCCCCTAGGACGGCGCACGACCCACCGCCGCTCGCCCGCAGGTCGCAGCCCGCCCACAGTGACGAAGGCACGTACACTGCTGCAGCTCGCGTTTTTCGCTGCAGCCTAGACCCACCCGCAGCCTGTGCGCAGCTGCACATTAGGCGCCGCCGCCCACCGTGCTAAGCCCGCCGTCGCGCTGCCCTTAGTGCCCGAGCCGCGCCGCCCGAGTCGCGCCGCCCGAGCCGCGCCGCCCGAGCCGCGCCGCCCTGACCGAGCCGCGCCGCCCCACCAGCTGCACCTGCTGTTCCTGTTTCTACTGTTTCTGCTGTTCCTCTCACTACTGCTGCTACTGCTGCTGCTCTTACTGCTACTGCTGCTACTGCCACTATGGCTACACCCACGGTTCTCTCTTTCGATGCTGAGGGCCGTCCGCTCCAGTTTGAGGCCTGGCTCGACGATCTCCACCTCTTCCTCCAGATCACAGCTAAGGATGATGTCTCGCTGTATGACCACGCGCTAGGAACCGCTCTCGCACCTGCTGACTCTGCTGACAGTACCGCTCGCTCCCAGTGGCAGACTCGTGACGCCCACGCTCGCCTAGCCATTCGCAGCCACCTGCCGTTAGATGAGCGCGCACACTTCGGCCAGCATAAGGCTGCTCAGGCACTGTACGATGCAGTCGTCGCTCGCTACTCCTCACCTGCCTCTGCTACGATAGGCCGTCTCTCGCTGCCCTATCTTTTCCCCGATCTCGCCGCCTTTCCCACAGTCGCTGACCTCATCACCCACCTCCGCACTAGTGACACTCGCTACCGAGCCGCCCTTCCTGCTGAGTTCCTCGCCAAGAATCCCCCCCCGATATACCTCATTCTCTACCACCTAGTCACTCGTCTCCCTGACTCTCTTCGCGCAGTCAGGGACCACTTTCTCGCCCTCTGCCCCACCGAGCTCACCACTGACCTCCTTGAGAAGCATCTGCTTGCAGCTGAGTCTAGCATAGTTGCTGTAGGTGCCTCTCGTGGCGACCCCCGCACGCCCTTCTTTGACGGGTGTTCCCCTCCCCCCCTTCTCCCCTCTGTTGCCTCTGCTGCCGCTGTCGACTTCCTTGGTGCTGAGGAAGTCGGGGCTGCGTCTGCTCCTAGCTGGAGGCGCAAGGGCGGCAAGGGCAAGGGGGGCAAGGGTGGTGGTGGTACCAGCGGGGGAGGTGGAGGTGGAGGTGGCGGCGGTGGGGGCGGTGGGGGTGGTGGCGGTGGTGGTGGGGGTGGTGGTTGTTATGTGATGCTATCATTTGCATTCACGTCTGTCTGCCTCCCATCATATGTTCGTGTGTTGCATGCGTGGTGTGAGCGTGTGCAAGAATTTGTGTTTGGTGTTGTTTGGATTTTCTGAGTGTGTGTTTGAATGTTATTTGGCTTGAGCAGATATCTGAAGTGACTCCTCTGCTCAAGAGCTTTCCGACGAACCACGTATCGCTTCAATCGGAGCACGAACAAGAAAGTTACGAACGTTGGAAGTTCGTATGCTTTTGATATTTGGTTGTGGTGACTATGGGAAGTTGTGGTGTTGACTCCATAAGGAGTACAGACTCTTGGGGGTTGGGAAATTCGTCAACATCACTGTAGATGCTGCCAAGTGGTTGGGAGGTGCCAAACCAGGTTGGCAAGTGTGGCCAAGTTGGGTGAGGTGGATGGCATGAGTTGAGAAAGTGACAAATGTCAAAGTTGGGGTGCCTATAGAGAGGGGAATTGTGTGGTATGGGGTGTCCTTGGTTGGGGACTCCCTTGGGACCTTCCCTCTCGTCCTCCTCATCCCCTCCTACCTGGTTCTATTGCTACTCCAACTTTCTTGTGTGAACTTGTGAGATCATTGTGATTGAGTTACGTTTTCTATGGCAGCATACCCCCTAGTGCGCCGAAGTTCATAACTCGAGTTATACTCCATATTTTGATACTATTCAAATTGGGAAAGATAGCCACAGTCAAGGGCTACAACATACTCGAGTTTGAAAGGATTCTAACAGTGGACCTTCCGTCGACGACGTTTCTTGTGACGACGACTTTTCTGTCCAGAATTGTAGTTGACGATTTTGAGATATTTCAGCCCCTAATCTTCATAGACTCCGTCCTTAATCTCTAACAGTGGTGGGGCTGGGGGGGTGGGTGGCAGCGGCGGGGGTGGTGGCGGCAGTGGTGGTGGAGGGGGCCGGGGTGGAGGTGGTGGTGGTGGAGGCAGTGGGCGTGGGGGCGGCGGCTCGGGTGGTGGTCGGGGTGGACCGGCGCAGCGTGGAGGTGCGGGTGGAGTCCAGCGCCAGCAGCAGCGTCTTGGAGAGACCCCGTCATCCCAGCAGCTTCGTGAGTGGTACTCTCAGCATGGGGGGTCTGGGGGCGGGGGTACCTGCACGTATGTCATCCGCACAGGTGACCGAGCTGGTCAGACGTGTGGGAGGTTCCACACGCCACAGCGCTGCTTCTTCCGTCTCGACGACGCCTGGCGTGCACAGTTCCCTGAGGCCTCTGAGCTGCCCCGCTGGGCTGATCTGCTTAAAAAGAACATTGATGTATTTGCACTTGACTTTGATGTTATCCTAGGAGCCATGTATGCATTGACTATTAGTGTTGAGGGTGACTGCTACTTGTGTGTGCCACCAGACCCGGGCATTGCGACCAGTGAGGCTGCCGCTCTAGGTGCTAGTGCGTCTGCTGCCCCAGGTCCTGGTGAGGCTGCTGCTCTAGGTGCAGGTGTGTCTGCTGCTTCAGGTGCTTGTGAGTCTGCGCCTTCAGGTACTGAGTCTACTGAGGCACTGCACACCTTCACACTGGACTCAGGTGCTTCTCGCTGTTTCTTTCGCGACCGCACTGCTCTCGAGCAGCTCCCTAGGCCGGTTGCTGTCTCCCTGGCTGACCCCTCAGGGGGTCCGGTCCTTGCGACCTCCTCCACTGCCCTCCCTTGTCCTACTGTCCCGTCCGGCACACTGTCGGGCCTCTACCTACCCTCGTTCTCTACGAACTTGGTGGCGGGTCCGCGCTCCAGGATGCGGGTGTTCACCAGTTCACCCCTGCCTACGAGCGTGTGACACACTGCACGTGTGCCCAGACGGGTCGTCACCTGGCTACCTTCACTAGGCAGCCGGGGTCGGACTTGTACACACTGACCACTGAGTCCCCTCAGGTAGCAGCGTCTGCGTCTGCGTCAGGTCAGTTGTCCGCCCCCTGCTCGTGTCGCTCCCTGTCACACCGGACGGTCCTCTGGCACCACCGCCTTGGGCACCCTTCGATGCAGCGCCTCCGTGGCATGCACTCCCGTTACCTTGTCTCTGGTCTCCCCAGGTCACTGCCTCCCCTGCCACAGTCCCCTGCCCCTCCCTGCCTTCCCTGTGTTGAGGGGCGGCAGCGTGCCACCCCTCACTCCTCTGAGTTTCCCCCGACGGAGGCCCCTCTGCAGACCCTTCACATGGACGTGTGGGGCCCAGCCCGCGTTCGTGGACAGGGAGGCGAGCGCTACTTCCTGCTCGTAGTTGACGATTACACGCGTTACACCACGGTCTTCCCCTTGCGCACCAAGGGAGAGGTCCCTGCTGTTTTGATCCCTTGGATCCGCGCTACCCGTCTCCAGCTGGAGAGGCGCTTTTGCACGGACCTTCCTGTCCTGCGTCTGCACTCTGACAGGGGCGGAGAGTTTTCCTCCGGTCTCTTGGTGACCTTCTGTCAGGGGGAGGGCATACGCCAGACGTTCACGCTTCCGGCCTCTCCTCAGCAGAATGGGGTTGCTGAGCGCCGCATTGGCTTGGTCATGGAGGTCGCTCGTACCTCCTTGGTCCATGCGGCTGCCCCCCATTTTCTGTGGCCGTTTGCGGTCTGCTACGCCGCGCATCAGCTCAACCCCGTGTCTCCGTTCCGGAGACCTCGCCGACGCTGCGTTGGACGGGAGAGGTTGGCGATGCGTCTGTGTTCCGGGTCTGGGGATCTCGTGCCTTTGTCCGCGATACGTCTGCGGACAAGCTCTCCGCCCGCGCTGTTCCCTGTGTCTTCCTTGGCTTTGTCCCTGACGCGCCTGGCTGGCAGTTTTACCACCCCACCTCGCGTCGTGTCTTTGCCTCTCAGGACGTCACGTTTGACGAGTCGGTCCCCTTCTACCGTCTCTTCCCCTACCGCACAGCCCCGCTCCCCCCCCCGCCGCTCTTCCTCACGCCAGGTGCTGCTTTGGTAGACCCCCTGCCTCCTCAGGGTCCTGCTCCCTCAGGTGTTTCCCAGGTAGACCCGGTCGAGCCTGTCGAGGTAGCTGTCGACTCTGGTCCTTCGCGAGGTGCTGAGCGTGCTGAGCCTGGTGCTGCTGGGTCTGGGGGTGCTGTGCCTGGGGGTGCTGAGCCTGGGGGTGCTGAGCCTGGGGGTGCTGAGCCTGGGGGTGCTGAGCCTCGGGGTGCTGAGCCTGGGGGTGCTGAGCCTGGGGGTCCGGAGACTGCTGGTGCTACGCCTGGAGGTACTGAGCCTGGAGGTCCTGCGCCTGGGGGAGCTCTCTCTCCCCAGCAGCTGCGTGAGTGGTACTCTCGGTACTGTCGCCGCCGCCGTGGTTCTGTGGACACTGGAGGTACTACTGGAGCTGGGGCTGAGGACGCTGGGCCTACTGGAGTTGGTGTCGCTGCTGACCCTGGTGTTGGCACTGGGGGTGCTACTGGAGCTGGAGGTGCTGCCACTCGTCCTCCACCTGGTGCGGGAGCCGACGGTGCGGCTGGAGCTGGTGCTGCTGGGGATACCGGTGTTGGCGCTACTGGAGCTGCTGGTGGTGCTGCGGGAGTTGGAGCTGCTGCTGGAGGTTCTGGTGCTGTCTCTGCTGCTTCTGGGAGCACTGCTCGGCCGCGGCCGTACTTCGTTCCCCTCCTCCTTCAGCAGGTTCTTGGTCAGCCGTCTCCTCCTTATCCTGCTCCCTCCTTAGAGTGCCCCCCGCCTGTCCAGTCGCAGTCACAGTTACCGCCTGCGTCGCCACTTCCTAGTCTTTCTCCCTACACTGGTCCGACAGGAGGTCTTACGGAGCGTCGTAAGCCTGAGTCTCGTCCTGTGTCGCCTGAGTCTCGTTCTGCGTCACCTGTTCGTGCTGCTCGCACTGGTCGTCGTGTCCCGCGTCAGCGTCCTCCTGCTGTCCCAGGCACTCACCAGATGACGCTTCGTCCTTCTACTGCTCCACAGCGTATCCCTTTGCCTTCTCCTCCTGCGTCCTCCCTTCCTGCCCTTGCTGACCCAGAGTCTGACACTCTTCGTGCTACTAGTCCTACTGTCACGCGTCTCCTGGCCACTGCTGTCACTGACCCTTCCTTTGAGTCAGCTGCTGCGTCTGCCTTAGTTGCTGAGCTTGTCGACTTTGCTGCTCACTGTCGTCTAGACTACGCTGCCAGTCTTGTTGCTGAGTCTGAGTCTGTCTGTCCTCCGTCCGTCGGGGGTGAGTGTGCTCTTGGCACGGACGTCCTTGAGGACAGGCAGGAGGAGTTTGAGTGCTTTGCCGCTGCTGTACCTCATCTCGTATCCATGCTGATTGCACCTGAGGGAGACCCGGATGCTCCAGACATCCCGACCCCGCGCTCTTACGCTGAGGCGATCGCGGGTGAGTACTCCTCTCAGTGGCAGTCAGCCATGGATGCAGAGATGGCATCCTGGAAGTCCACTGGCACTTACGTCGACGATGTTCCCCCTCCTGGGGCGAACATCGTCACTGGCATGTGGATTTTCAGGGTGAAGCGGCCGCCAGGTTCTCCGCCTGTCTTCAAGGCTCGGTACGTTGCTCGAGGCTTCAGTCAGCGAGAGGGAGTAGACTTCTTCCAGACCTTCTCCCCCACCCCGAAGATGACCACTCTTCGGGTGCTGCTGCACGTTGCCGCTCAGCGTGACTACGAGCTTCACTCGCTTGACTTTAGCACAGCTTTCTTGCAGGGCCGCCTGCACGAGGAGATCTGGCTGCGCCGCCCTCCTGGCTTCACTGGGTCGTTCCCTCCTGGTACCCAGTGGAGCCTCCGGCGGCCAGTCTACGGTCTCCGCCAGGCACCACGTGAGTGGCACGCCACACTGAGGACTACACTTGCGGCTCTTGGGTTCGCTCCTTCTACTGCTGACCCGTCGCTGTTTCTGCGCACCGACACCTCGCTGCCGCCGTTCTACATCCTCGTGTACGTCGACGACTTGGTCTTTGCCACTGCTGACACTAAGGCTCTCGCCCACGTGAAGTCGGAGCTGCAGAAGAGACACACGTGCACAGACCTGAGTGAACTGCGCAACTACCTTGGCTTGCAGATCACCCTGGACAGAGCACGCCGCACCATCACTCTGACTCAGTCACACATGGTGCAGCAGGTCCTTCAGCGCTTCGGCTTCACCTGGTCCTCGGCACAGGCCACTCCTCTGGCTACAGGTCACTCGCTCTCAGCTCCACCTTCGGACGAGTCCGTAGAGCCGAGTGGTCCTTACCCAGAGCTAGTTGGCTGCCTCATGTACCTGATGACTTGCACTCGTCCTGACCTCGCTTACCCTCTTGGTCTCCTGGCTCGCTACGTGGCTCCTGGTCGGCACCGACCTGAGCACATGGCTGCCGCTAAGAGGGTACTGCGCTACTTGTGCAGCACATCAGGCATGGGGCTCGTGCTTGGAGGGAAAAATCCAGTTGTCCTCACTGGGCACTCAGACGCTTCTTGGGTTGACGACCAGGCTACTCAGCGGTCGTCACAGGGTTACACCTTCAGCCTTGGCTCTGGTTCAGTTTCTTGGCGTTCTACTCGCTCGTCCTCGGTTCTCAGCTCCAGTTGTGAGGCTGAGATCTACGCCACAGCCATGGCTGCACAGGAGTTACGCTGGCTGACCTACCTGCTGACCGACTTGGGAGAGCGGCCTCGTTCCCCCCCAGTGCTGTACGTCGACAACAAGGCTACCATTGCCTTGTGTGAGGAGCACAGACTGGAGCACAGAACGAAGCACATCGCTCTCCGTTACTTCCTAGCTCGAGAGTTGCAGCAGCGTGGTCAGCTTCGTCTGCGTTACGTGGCCACTCGGGCCAACACTGCTGATATATTCACCAAGGCACTTCAGGCTGGTAATCATCAGCGTTTCTGCACTTTGCTAGGGCTGGTGCCCACTTTTCCTCACTTGCTGTAGGCTTTGCTTGTACTGTGTTCTATATATACCTGCATGTTTGCATTGCTAGATAGAGATCACTGTGCTGCTTGTGTTGCATATATGCCTGTGCATGTGGACTAGCCTTGTGGCCCTTTGCTTGTGCTCAGCTTGCTTTGTCTTTCTTGACTGGTCTTGTGACCCCTTTGCTCTCCCCCACTTCGCCTATGGGGGTGTGTCAAACATCATATATGTTATAGTGATGTAGGCTATATTGGGTTTAGCATTAGGGGGTACATGAGTCTAGGTTTGTACTTGTACTCTCGATTCCTTCTAGTCGACATCTTTCTCATTCTAACATATTCCACTCGAAACTCTACACGAAAACCTCGCGAAATGCCCGAATGGGGTAGGAGCGGGGCCCTCAGGCTGCTGTTTTGAACATCTACGAGACCCAGCCTTGGCGAATGAAGAGATCCTACTGCTGCTGGCGAATGTGGTAAATCGCCTTGCCAGCACTTTCCAGAGCCAACCGGTCCGCGCCCTTCTACTACCTTCTCGGCTCATAGCATTAGAGAAGCCTGGGGGAGGAGTTAGACCGATCGCAATAGGCGAGGCGTTACTCCGAGTGGTGGCTAAGGCGGCGCTACACAGTTTAGGCCCAAAAATCAGGGAGTTTTTTCTTCCCGTCCAGTTCGGCGTAGCGGTCCCAGGAGGTGCGGAGTGTATCATCCACACGGTTCGCTCCCTCCTTAGAGACAATGATACCCGCATAGCTCTACAGCTGGACGTTGAGAACGCCTTTAACAGTGTAGAGCGCGCGTCATTCCTCTCCGCCCTCCAGTGGTCTACTCTCAACCCGCTGCTCCCGCTCGTCCGGAACCTCTACGATGGCCCCTCGCGGCTTTTAGTCGACCCTCGTTTGGAAGTGCAGCACATTCAGAGCTCCAGGGGTGTCCGCCAAGGAGATCCGCTGGGACCTCTCCTTTTTGCGGCGGCGATCCAGCCAATACTACTCAGCGTGGCCACGAGCGTACCGGAGGTGGCAATAGTGGCTTATGCTGACGACATCACCATCGTCGGGCCTCGTGAGGCAGCGTGCTTGGCATTTAACACGGTCGTCACGGAGCTGGCTTCAAGTGGGTTACGGTGCAACCTTACCAAGTCGGCGGCATGGTGTGCGGTACGGGAGGAAGGGGGAGATGGCCTGCCACACGGTCTCCCTATCCACCCAGGCGGTTTGAAAGTGTTGGGCAGCCCGGTCGGCAGCGACGCCTTCTGCACCGACCAGGTCCGGGCGACGCTTGCGGAGGCGGCTGCGCCGCTACATCTCGTCTCCCAACTTAACCTGCAGCACGCACTACTCATGCTATCCCAGAGCATCTCCCGCCGCATCTCGTTTTTACTTCGCACAACACCAGCAGATGCGCTGGCCCGTACGGAATGGCGGGAGTGGAGCGAGGATTTGGTGGGAGCAGGGCTCGCGGCTTCGAAGCTTCAGATCCCGCCGAGCGAGCTAGAGCAGAGTTTACTATGGCGCCAGGCAGCGCTCCCGGTTCGGCTAGGAGGCCTGGGAATCATTGACCCCGTCTCCGAAGCCCCAGCAGCATACCTAGCCTCAACTGCAGCGGCGCACCTTCTACTGCAGCAGCTGAACCTGCCGCCTTATTACCTTCTTCACAGGGCAGGGGACCTCCTCTCCCCGTCATGGGCCCCACCTCCCTCCCGGGTCAACCTGCTGTCACCGCTCGAGGCGAGGCGAGGCTCCCAGCACAAGCTGCGGCGGTCCTACGCAGCTATAGGGAGAACCCCAAGGGTGTGGGCAATCTGCAGCTGGGGCTATCCAAGGCCATCAACCACACGTGGGCTGAAGAGCTGCTGGCGGATACGGTGACTGATAGGCCGGGGGTGGACCGAGGCCATGCCATTCGGCTCATCAGCCTGAAAGGAGTAGGAGCGGGCAACTGGCTACATGCTGTGCCAACGAGGGCTGACCTCTCAATTTCCCCTGGTCAGTTCTCCATGGCACTAGGCCTGCGCCTGGGCATGGAACTACCAGTGGTGGAGGTCTGCCCCTGCAAGAGATCCAACTCCACGATAGCCGACAAGAGCTTGCCGAACCACTTGCTACGGTGTGCAGATGGGGGGGATGCTATGCGCACCCACAACGCGCTGGCCTTCGCTGCTCTCCGCATGGCGCAGGAAGCCGGGTACAAGACCTTTCACGAGACGACTGCGTTCTCTCCCCCTGTCCAGAACAAGCGAGCCGACCTAGCCGTCAGGGACCAAGAGTCGGGAGAGACTTGGGCCACGGACGTGACTGTGACGGACCCGGTCCTTCAGAGGAGGGATGTGAGGGCACGGAAGCCGCCGGGGTGGGCAGCTGAGGAGGCGTCGCAGGCCAAGCACAGGCTCTACGAGGGGCGTCCTGGCTATGTTGGTTTCTTCGGCCTGGCGGTTGAGACCTACGGGGCTCTGGCCACTGACACTCAACAGTTCCTCCGTATGTTGGCTAGCTACGCGGCAAAGAAGAAGTACCACCAGGGGCGCCTCACCACCACCGCTGCCCGCATCAACGCACACTACAGGCAGCGGTGGTCGGTGATGCTCCAACGCAGCCAGGCGACATCCCTCCTCTCCAAGTCTAACCGGGCAGCAGAAGCGGCATTCCCTCAGGCTGTAGCGGACCCTTGGGCACCCCGGCTGGGAGACCTCTGGCAGATGCAGATGGACGAGTATGAGGAGCGCCAGGCTCCCGCTAGAGCGGCTTAGGGGGCTGGGGAGGAGGAATCTCGGTGACAAGGGGAGGCTGGGTAGCGGCAGGGGAGGGATAAAGGGGCGTGATGAGGGTCAGGAAGAGGAATACTGAGTCTGGGAGTTTCCAGGTGGGCCAGGGAGATGGAGGGCGTCTCAGGGAAAGTGCGAGGAAGCTGCGGGGTGAAGAAGGATAAGGGGAGGCCCTGTGGTATGGGAATAACAAGGGATAGGTGGAATGTGGGGTCCTCAGATACTTGTGCTGCCATGAACCAGGATGCTCTAAGAGCAAGGTTTTTTGTGTGCATTGGCTGAAGGGGTTTGCTCTGTTTGCTGGTTAGTTCTGGTTTCCTGATTGCTTCCATGCTTAGTCGAGCTAGTTACCACCACTTGCCATGCCTGTACCTTGTGACCCATATCAATACATGACTGCTTGAGAGAGAGAGAGAGAGAGAGAGAGAGAGAGAGAGAGAGAGAGAGAGAATCTGGCAGCCCGAGCAGAGAACCCCCCATTGGGGGGACCAGAGGGGGAGATGAGCCCCGGGGACTGCTTCACAACACTAGAGGCACCTTAGACATAGGGGGGGGGGGGGGGGGTGGGTAGGGGTTTGTGGTTGCTTGATTGCGTGTTTGGTTGCTCCATAGGTTTTGTTTGCTTGTCCTTATGCTTGCTGAAATCTCCCTTAGGATCTGCATGTCTGTACCAGCCCCTGTTATCAATGCAAAGGACCGTTAGAGAGAGAGAGAGAGAGAGAGAGAGAGAGAGAGAGAGAGAGAGAGAGAGAGAGAGAGAGAGAGAGAGAGAGAGAGAGAGAGAGAGAGAGAGAGAGAGAGAGAGAGAGGGTTAGCCTCTGCCCCCTGCCATTAGCCTCGGCCCTTAGTAGCCTAGCTATTTAAGGGCCTGTGCTAGCTTCCTTTGCTCATTATTCATTTGGCGGCTGCAATTTTTCGCTCGCGCCGGCCGCGGCAAGGAAAAAGACACAGTGACAATCATAGGCGCAGCCAATATACGCATGGCATCACAAACAGATTTCAGAACAGCCTAGAACGGGTATGGGGCAAACGGAGCCCGCATCTACATGCGGTGAGCTCCAAGGGCGTGAAGAACGCCCGTCAGGGTCCGCCACAGCTCCCGGACCACAAGCGTGCTTGCGCCGATCGCGGCGGCTCCAGAACCTGCACGCAAATGGCGCCTCAGGCTGCGTACAGCCTCATCGAGCTGTCCAGCAGCCGCAACCCCACCCTCTGCGGGCGCAGCCAGCACGGGCGCCAGCAACACTGCGAGCTGGTCAGCTGCGTCCAGGCACGACTCACGGTGGCGATCCTGGAACGTCTCAGGGGGAACTGCAGGAAGTGACGAGTGCGCGAGAACTTGTATCAGGAGCAGAGCGTGAAAGCTCTCCGCGAGGCGGAAGAGCTGGGCGAGAGTCGCCTCTGGAACACGGCACTATGGAGGCTGTAATGCCTGCGCTAGAAACTAAAACGGCTCCTCGAGGGCAAGAGTTGCTGAACCGCCAACTCCGGGATGAGGATACTGCGCTCCTCCTCCCGCCACAAATTCGACTCCCGCCACTGGCGGAACGGGCGCCAGACGAAGCCGAGACCCAGGAACAGGAGCGGAGGCAGAAGCAGCGGGAGCCGATGGGGTCGGAATCCGATGAGGGACTGGTGCAGCAGGCGGCGGATTCTCAGGAAGCACAGCCTGTCGAGGAGCAGCATGGGCCATGACATCGTGAGAGCTGCCCTGGGTCAGGGCGGCCCTCTCCTCACGCACCACAGTTGACACCGCCCGCTGCAGATCCGCCATCCTCACGGGCGGATCGTACGCCCCACCACCTCCGCGACCGTGGGGACCCCACCAGCCACCGCGACCGTTGCGGTTCGCGTGCCACTGGGCCTGCGGATGGTGGCGACGGGGAGAATTGCGCCGGCGCCGTGAGGACTCACGATCCTGGTGGGGAGCGGGAGAATGGGGGCGAGATGGGCGGCGGGCAGGCGACGGCGGGCGAGACGGCTGCGCCACTGGAGCAGTCGGTGGCACAACGGGGGCAGCCGGATCCCCAACCGGCGGCGCAACCAACGAGGCCGGGCCGCCAGTGGTGGCGGACGCCGCCTGCGGGGACGAGGCAGAGGCAGGAGTTGGCAACTAAGGCGCGGCAACAAGTCCCGCAGGCACGGGAGCCGAGGGGTCGGCGACAGACTCCGGCGGTGCAGCAGGGGACGCCTGGGGATCAGCCGGCACAGCCGGGGCGGACGGCACAGCAGTAGCGGTTGCAGGAGCCTGAGCGACAACAGTCGCAGTTGAACCAGGCGCATCCGCGACAAGGAGAGCCGCGGGTCCGGGGTGAGGAATCTTTTCAGAGGATGTTGTCGAGGGCTTCGGAGCCGGAGGCAGAGGGGGCTTCGTCGCCGTGGTCGCCCTTTCGGGCTCAGACTGAGGCTTGGCGACCATTGCCGACCAGGCGGCAACGAGCTCTGGCGACGGCTCAGGCGCACCGGCAATCACCATCGCGTAGACGAGGGGCTCAGGGAGAGAGGAGCCAGGCAGTTAGCGGAGCAGGCGGAGGACCGGAGAACGGGTATCAGGCGGCAGGGAGACGGGCTTTAATAGCTCTGGTAGCAGCTAATGAAGTTGAGGAGAGAAATGACCCCTCTTATATCGTGGAAGTGCAGCCAAAGAGTGAAAATGAAGAGGGGGATGGAGCAGAGACAACAAGGGTAGGAAAAGGGAGGAGAGGACCAGGTGCAGCCAATTTACCCATGGCAGAAATCGGACCGTATCATTCCACCATGCGTCAGGCGCGACCCCGCAGCTGCCCTGCTATTTTTCGCCAGAGGAGCTGGCAGAGAGGAGCGACATGTTCGCTGACATCGCAAACTGGGATGTTTCCACCCTCTGCGACAATCAACAACCGCCACTGTCGAGACGATTACCGCCAAATTTGTGCCAGTTATTTTCGCTGGCACTCCTGACTCCCCTACACCACCTCTCACGAAACCCTGATTCCGAGGCGGGTTGGCGACTGCTCCTTTTCCTCCCGCGATTGACCCTTCGCCAAGCTTTGCCAAAGCACCCAAACTGGCCGCAAATCAAGGCCCGGCTTCGGGCTTTCCAGCGTGGCGAGTGGACTCAGCTCTACGAGGACGCAGTAAACGCGGTCAACACCCCTCCACCCCCGCGTCACCAACCCGACGTGACAGGTGTACTGAGTCGAGCGGAGGGGTTGGCAAAACGTGGCAGTCTGCACCGAGCCGTGCTGGCGCTCGAGTCAACACCCGTCTGCACACCGAGTCCAGAAATCCTGGACGAACTTCGCCAGAAACACCCGCTAGCAGGGGCAGAGTCGCTGACTTGGCAAGCAACCGACACCCGTCCTCTGGGCATTTCCCACGCTGAATTTGCGAAGCTCCTTGGGTGATGCAAGAATGGCGTGGGGGCCGGACCATCAGGCACAACATTTGAGCATCTTCGCGACGCGGCAATAACCAATGCATCCGTCAGCACCCATCTGCACGCCCTGGTAAACACAATTCTGGGGGGAAGCCTCCCAGCTTTGGTGGCGGACCTGCTCACAGCATCTCGACTCATAGCCCTGGCCAAGCCAGGAGGAGGTGCCCGACCAATCGCGATCGGCGAATGCCTGACGCGTCTGGCTGCCAAGGCTGCGCTCTCGGTCATGGGCGAAGCTGCACGTGAACACTTCCTACCCCTACAGTACGGCGTGGCGGTGCCAGGAGGGGCGGAAGCGATAATTCATGCCGCCCGAATGTACGTGGACGGCCACCCGAACAGCCTGGTACTGCAGACCGACATTGCGAATGTTTTCAACAGCATTTCGCGACAGTCCATCGCAGCCGCGTTACAAGAACCCACCCTGTCGCCGCTACTATCACTGGTTCGACTGACCTATGGTAACCCGTCGGAGCTGTACCTGGATTCGAACTTTGCGAGCAAACCCCTGCGTAGTGAACGAGGCGTTCGCCAGGGCGATCCACTGGGGCCACTCCTTTTTGCGGCGGGAATTCACCCCACACTTCGCGACACTGCAGCAGCACACCCTGAGGTGCTTTCTTTGGCGTATGCGGACGACGTGACATTCGTGGGTGAACCACGATCAACTGTAGCTCCCTTCAACCACTTCACCACGAAGTTGGAATTACTGGGCATGAAACACAACCCGCAGAAGTGCACGGCATGGAGCGCTGCCACGTGCGATTCAACTGAGCTGCCTCTAGGGGTGCCGTTCTGCAAGGACGGCGTCCGTCTGTTGGGTAGTTTTATAGGGGCGGCCGACAGGGCAGCCACGTTCTTGGCGGGGCAGCTGAAGGACTTGGCTAAACCATTGCCACTCATCGAGCAGGCCGACCCACAGGTCGCTTCGCTGCTGATCACGCACTGCATTTCTCGGCGCGTGGCGTATCTCACTCGAACAACCCCCCTCAATCTCGTCTCCCGGGACACATGGACCGAGTGGGGCCGTGACCTCCTCACGGCACTACTTACCTCGTGCAACATTCGCGCTCCGGCGGGAAGAGCAGAATAGTCACGCGTATGGGCTCAGGCGTCCCTGCCCCCCTCTCTTGGGGAAGTAGGCATTACAGACCCGCTCGTCGAGGGAGTTTACGGTTTTGTCGCAAGCTTCACACAGGCGGCGCTGCTCTTCTCCGCGCTCGCGCTAGCCCCGGACTCTGCACTGTCTCACGCGCGTGGCCATATGCTCCTGCCTAGAGACGAGAGCAGGCCGCTACACTCCTGGCTCGCCGAATGCGAAACCGCCCTGCCTTCCGACGCGCGTGAGCTGCTGGATCGGGAACGTATTAAACGGACGGACGTCAAGCTGCAGCACGCCCTCGCCCTACAGGTCCACGGTAGCCGTTACGCAGTGCAAGTTCAAGCGACGAGGGACATGGAGCTGAATCCGCTTGGGGACACACGCAGCGGATGTTTTCACTAACGGGCTAAGGCACGGGGGACTGGCTGACGGCGATACCTATAGCGGCGACAAGGCGCATTGGACCAGCACACTTCGCCAATGCCGTCAGATTCAGGCTTGGTTTGCCCTTCTCCACCCCCAAAAACTGTGACTGCACGGACCACACCGCAATCACGGACCCCCGCCTCCCAAACCACCTCCTTCGCTGCGGTACCGGCAAGCATCGCATCAACACCCATAACGAGCTCCGGGATGCTTGCATTAGTATGGCACAGGATGCGGGATTCATAGTCCGCAGTGAGTCGGCCGCCCATTGTCCCATCGAGGAGCAGACGGCCGATTTCACCATGACCGACAGGAGCAGCGGGGCGGTTTGGGTGTGTGATGTAACTGTGACAGACCCCATCAGCACTCGGGACCCGGAGGCGCAGAAAGGCAGAGGATGGGCGGCCAGAGAGCAGGCAGACAAAAAGATTCAACACTATGCGAACAGACCTGAGACAGTCGGTTTCTTTCCACTGGCGGTGGAGACCTATGGTTGCCCGTGTGCAGAGGTCCCCATCTTCCTGAAACTCCTGGCAGACACGGCGGCTCGGCGCCACTTCAACGCCGATTCTAACTCCTATCATGCCGCTAAGTTTCTGCATCAGTTCAGGTAGCGGTGGTCGGTTGCTCTTTAGAGAGCACAGTCGGTGGGCCTACTCATAAAGTTGGGTGAGGCGGCAGCAGCTGAGAACCCCCCGGTGGGGGGTATTCGCCATGAACTACACCTAGGGGATTGCTTTGCTGTTTTAGAGCCACTGGTGGAACAATAGAAGGAATAGGCTAGAACTTGCATGCTTATGAACTTGTATGTGTGTACCTTTCTGCCATATCAATGTACGGACCATTAGAGAGAGAGAGAGAGAGAGAGAGAGAGAGAGAGAGAGAGAGAGAGAGAGAGAGAGAGAGAGAGAGAGAGAGAGAGAGAGAGAGAGAGAAGATGACTTGGACTGGGGCCCGCCCCTGGACGGGTGAGAGGCGGCTCAGAGGGGGCAGCCACGGCAGTAGGCGGCTTAGGCCATCATGCTGGCATGCCACCGGTAGTTGCCTTTGTCCTTGTGTTTGTTGATACCCCCGCCGGTCGTTGTATTGGCTAAGCAGATAGGCAACGTAGGCTAGAGGCTAGCTGTGCTGTTTTATCCATGCTTGGCCTGTATCCTACTTGCTATCAATGAAGGACTGCTTGAGAGAGAGAGAGAGAGAGAGAGAGAGAGAGAGAGAGAGAGAGAGAGAGAGAGAGAGAGAGAGAGAGAGAAACACTCACATGCACGCACACATCCACGCACACGCACACCCACCCACACACATAGACACTCACACACATACTTTCACATGCACATACGCACACATACACACACAGGTACGCACACATACTAACACACATAATGCAAGGCACACACACATCTACACTCGTGGTTGCACTCGTGCAAAAGCACGGCGCCCAAGAGCGCGGCTTGCTGTCACTCACCTAGTCACGCATGCGCTAATGTTGTGGGATAGCCGATTGTGCATGACAACCCCACGCAGAAATTGACAACCGTTGGATCGGAACGACGCTCTCAACATATGAATACGCAGTAACCAATAAGATATTGTTTATAATGCGAGGACGGCTCCACCAAGCACTACACTGGTGGCGCTCCTGGTGCGATAGTAGCCTCATCATGTCTATTATCTCACACGGATATTGGTTCCCATGGAAGGATGGGCCCCTGGCATCTTTCGAAAGGAAAAACCACGCAGGCGCCTAGAAGCATTCGGATTTCTCACGTGATGCCATTCAAGATCTCCTGGGAACAGGAGCAGCGGCAAAAGCTTCTGACCGATCAACCCTACTATGCATTAGCCCACTCAATGTGGTCGAACAGCGAAAAAAATGTCAGCTCATCCTCGACCTGCGGAAGGTCAACGAGCGCTTCTGCATTCCTAAATTCAAGTACGAAGGCCTCGCCCGGGTAGTGAAGTTGATCCAGTCGAACGACTGGATGCTATTGGTTGATCTCAAGTCAGGGTATCATCACGTGGACATCCATCCCACCTGCTAGAAGTACTTAGAATTCCAACTGAAGGCAACTACTACTTCTTCCAATCCCTGCCATTTGGTCGGGACCACACAACAAGCGGGAGCCGCATGCGCACGGATCGTAAGGGACCTGAGGGACGCTGGCATTGTAACCAACAAGAAATGTGAGAATAAGAACGAGGAATGATTGCATTCAGCAGCATGAGGAGTACAAGTAGGAAACCCTAAAGTGTTGTACCCCATATGAACTACCCCACTACAGCCTATACAGACTATAGCATATAAGTTTGACAAGAAAAAGTTGCATCTGGTCCCCACTCAGACGCCCTCCTCGACGCACCTTTGCCCCAATTATCTGTCTCCCGGCGGATAGTGTTGAAATAAAGAACAAGGAATGATTGCATTGAGCAGCATGAGGAGTACAAGTAGGAAACCCTAAAGTGTTGTACCCCATATGAACTACCCCACTACAGCCTACACAGACTATAGCATATAAGTTTGACACACCTTCATAAGCAAAGTGGGGGAGAACAAGAGGTCACAAGACCAGGCAAGAAGAGCAAAGCAAGCTCAGGGTGGATCACGACATCACCACACATTCTGAGCACAAGCAAACGGTCACAAGGCCAGTTCACATGCAGAGTTATATAAAGCAGAACAAACAACACAGTGATCAAAACCTAGCAAGTGTAAGCATGCAGGTAAATATATAGAGATCACAGTACAAGCAAAGTCAAGAAGTGAGCAAGTGAGGCCAAGTAGGCACAAGGCCTAGAACAGTACAGAACCGCTGATGATCACAAGGCTGAAGTGCCTTGGTGAAGATATCAGCAGTGTTGGCCTGAGAGGCCACGTAAACAAGACGAAGCTGACCATGCTGCTGCAACTCTCGAGCAAGGAAGTAGCGAAGAGCGATGTGCTTCGTTCTGTGCTCCAGTCTCTGCTCGCGACACAAGGCAAGCATTACCTTGTTGTCGACGTACAGAACTGGAGGAGAACGAGGCACCTCTCCCAGGTCGGTCAGTAGGTAGGTGAGCCAGCGAAGCTCCTGTGCAGCCATGGCCCCTGCGTAGATCTCAGCCTCACAGCTGGAGCTGAGAACAGAAGACGAACGGGTAGACCGCCACGAAACAGAACCGGAGCCAAGGCTGAAGGTGTAACCCTGTGACGACCGCTGCGTAGCCAAGTCGTCAACCCAAGAAGCGTCTGCGTGACCAGTGAGGACAACTGGACCCCGTCCTCCAAGCACGAGCCCCATGCCCGACGTACTGCACAAATAGCGCATCACCCTCTTAGCTGCCTTCCAGTGCTCTGGTCGGTCTCTCTCGGGCGCAACGTAGCGTGCCAGGATGCTAAGAGGGTAAGCAAGGTCAGGACGAGTGCAGGTCATCGGGTACATGAGGCAGCCCACAAGCTCTGGATACGGGCCACTCGGCTCTACGGACTCATCCGAAGGCAGAGCTGAGAACGAGTGACCGGTAGGCAGAGGAGTGGCCGATGGCGAGGAGTACTGGAAGTCGAAGCGCTGAAGGACCTGCTGCACCATGTGTGATTGAGTCAGGGTGATGGTGTGGCGTGCTCTGTCCCGAGTAATCTGCAAGCCAAGATAGCTGTGCAGCTCACCTAGGTCTGTGCACGTGTGTCTCTTCTGCAGCTCCGACTTCACTAGAGTCAGTGCCTCAGTATTAGCAGTGGCAAGAACCAAGTCGTCGACGTACACGAGGATGTAGAACGGCGACAGCGAAGTGTCGGTGCGTATAAACATCGACGGGTCAGCAGTAGAATGAGCAAACCCAAGAGCCGCAAGAGTAGTCCTCAGTGTGTCGTGCCACTCGCGAGGCGCCTGGCGAAGATCGTAGACTGGCCGCCTGAGGCTCCACTGGGTACCATGAGGGAACGACCCAGTGAAGCCAGGTGGACGGCGCAGCCACATCTCCTCGTGCAGGCTGCCCTGCAGAAAGGCTATGCTGAAGTCAAGAGAGTGGAGCTCGTAGTCACGCTGAGCGGCAACGTGCAGCAGAACCCGAAGAGTGGTCATCTTCGGGGTAGGGGAGAAGGTCTGAAAGTAGTCAACTCCCTGTCGGCTGACTGAAGCCTCGAGCAACGTAACGCGCCTTGAAGACAGGCGGAGAACCCGGCGGCCGCTTCTGTGAAGTTTAGAACGAGAATGAATGACTAAGGAATGAAAGTGATACAAATATGAAACCCTAGAATTGTGTACCCCTTAGTGTCTAACCCGCTACACCCTACACAGGCTAGATCATATAAGTTTGACACACCCCCATAGGCAAAGTGGGGGAGAACAAGGGGTCACAAGACCAGTCAAGCAAAGCAAGGCAAAGCAAGCTCAGGGTGGATCACAACGTCACCACACATTCTGAGCACAAGTCAAGTCCACAAGGCCAGTTCACATGCATGATTACATATATATAACGCTAAACAAGCAAGAGCAGGTATATATATGTGTAACAGTACAAGCAAGGTCAAGAAGAGAGCAAGTGAGGCAAGGTAGGCACAAGACCTAACAGAGTACACAAGCGCTGATGATCACAAGGCGCGAGTGCCTTGGTGAAGATATCAGCAGTGTTGGCCTCAGAGGCCACGTAAGCAAGGCGCAGCTGACCGCGCTGCTGCAGCTCACGAGCAAGAAAGTAGCGAAGAGCGATGTGCTTCGTTCTGTGCTCCAGTCTGTGCTCCCGACACAAGGCCAGCATGGCCTTGTTGTCTACGTACAGAACTGGAGGAGAACGAGGCGGCTCTCCCAGGTCAGTCAGCAAGTAGGTGAGCCAGCGTAGCTCCTGTGCAGCCATGGCCCCTGCGTAGATCTCAGCCTCACAACTGGAGCCGAGAACAGAAGACGAGCGGGTAGACCGCCACGAAACAGAGCCAGAACCAAGGCTGAAGGTGTAACCCTGTGACGACCGCTGCGTAGCCTGGTCGTCAGCCCAAGAAGCGTCTGCATGACCAGTGAGGACCACTGGACTCCGCCCTCCAAGCACTAGCCCCATGCCCGACGTACTGCACAAGTAGCGCAACACCCTCTTCGCTGCAGCCATGTGCTCTGGTCTGTGTCTCCCAGGAGCAACATAGCGTGCTAGAATGCTAAGAGGGTATGCAAGGTCAGGTCGAGTGCAGGTCATCAGGTACATGAGGCAGCCAACAAGCTCTGGGTACGGGCCACTCGACTCTACGGACTCATCCGAAGGCAGAGCTGAGAGCGAGTGGCGAGTAGACAGAGGAGTGGCCTGAGGCGAGGAGTACGTGAAGCCGAAGCGCTGAAGGACCTGCTGCACCATGTGTGACTGAGTCAGGGTAATGGTGCGCTGTGCTCTGTCCCGGGTGATCTGCAAGCCGAGGTAGCTGCGCAGTTCACCCAGGTCTGTGCACGTGTGTCTCTTCTGCAGCTCGGACTTCACGTGGGCGAGTCCAGCAGTGTCAGCTGTGGCAAAGACCAAGTCGTCGAAGTACACGAGGATGTAGAACGGCGGCAGAGAGGTGTCGATGCGCAGAAACAGCGACGGGTCAGCAGTAGAAGGAGCAAACCCAAGAGCCGCAAGTGTAGTCCTCAGTGTGTCGTGCCACTCACGAGGTGCCTGGCGGAGACCGTAGACTGGCCGCCGGAGGCTCCACTGGGTGCCAGGAGGAAAAGTCCCAGTGAAGCCAGGTGGGCGGCGCAGCCAGATCTCCTCGTGCAGGCTGCCCTGCAAGAAAGCAGGTCAAGAGAGTGAAGCTCGTAGTCACGGTGAGCGGCTATGTGCAGCAGTACCCGAAGAGTGGTCATCTTCGGGGTGGGAGAGAAGGTCTGAAAGTAGTCAACTCCCTGCCGCTGACTGAAGCCACGAGCGACGTAACGCGCCTTGAAGACAGGCGGAGAACCCGGCGGCCGCTTCACCCTGAAAATCCACATGCCACTGACGATGTTCGCCCCAGGAGGGGGAACCTCGTCAACGTAGGTGCCTGTGGACTTCCAGGAAGCCATCTCTGCGTCCATGGCTGCCTGCCACTGAGAGGAGTAGGGACCCTCTATCGCCTCCGCGTAAGAGCGCGGAGTCGGGATGTCTGGTGCATCCGGGTCTCCCTCAGGGGCAAGTAGCATGGACACGAGATGAGGTGAAGCAGCCGCAAGACACTGGAGGTCCTCCTGTCTGTCCTCAAGGACGTCCGTGCCAAGAGCACACTCACCCCCGACGGACGGAGGACAGACAGACGCAGACTTAGTAACCAGACTAGCAGCGTAGTCTAGACGACAGCGAGCAGCGAAGTCGACAAGCTCAGCAACTAGGGCAGACGCCGCAGTGGACTCAAAGGAAGGGTCAGTGACGACAGTAGCAAGGAGACGCGTGACAGTAGGACTGGCAGAACGAAGGGAGTCTGACTCCGGGTCAGCAAGAGCAGGAAGAGAGGACTCAGGCGGAGAAGGCAAAGGGGCACGCAGAGGAGCAGTGGACGGACGCAGAGACATCCGGTGCGTGCCGGGGACGGGGGGAGGACGCTGACGCGAACCACGACCACCAGTGCGAGCAGCACGGACAGGCGACGCAGGACGAGACGCAGGCTCACGACGCTCAACAAGACCTCCAGTAGGACCAGTGTAGGGAGAAGGAGCAGGCAGAGGAGAGGTAGGCTGTAACTGTGACTCAGACCGGACAGGGGGTGGACACTCTAAGGGAGGAGCCGGACTAGTGGAGGGCGGAAGACCAAGAACCTGCTCAAGGAGCGGAACGAAGTACGGCCGCTGCCGTGCAACACTCCAAGAACCAGCAGGAACAGCGCCAGCACCACCAACGGCAGCACCAGCTCCAGCAGCACCAACGCCAGCACCCTCAGAAGCACCAGCACCAGAAGGGACAGCACCAGCGCCAGCAGCACCCCCAGCTCCAGCAGCGCCAACTCCAGCACCCTCAAGGGCACCAGCACCAGAAGCACCCTCAGTGCCAACAACCCCAGCAGCTCCAGCTCCAGCCGGACCACCAGAAGACGCAGTAGGTCCACCAGCCCCAGCACTAGACGCACCCGCAGGCCCAGCAGCTCCAGTACTCCCAGTACGAGCACCTCCGGGACCCGCGGCACCAGCACCCCCAGCAGCAGTAGAAACTCCAGCGCCCGCAGTACCTCCAGCTCCAGCAGCACGCCTCCAGCGCCGGGCAAACCACTCACGCAGCTCCTGTGGAGAGAGTAGCTCCCGCCGGGACGAAGCACCCGAAGAACCTCCAGGCCCAGCACCGCCAGACGCCACACGAGCAGGTCCAGTACCCTCAGACTCCGCACCCCCAGACGCAGCACCCCTAGGCTCAGAACCCCCAGGCGTAGCACCCCCAGGCTCAGCACCCCCAGGCGTAGCACCTCCAGAGTCAGCACCCCCAGGCTCAGCACCCCCAGAGTCAGCACCCACAGGCTCAGCACCCCCAGAGTCAGCACCCCCAGACCCAGCACCGGCAGGCTCAGCACCCCTAGCAACACCAGAGTCAACAGCTACCTCGACAGGGTCGATTGCGTCTACCTGAGACACACCTGAGGGGGCAGGACCCTGAGGGGGGAGGGGGTCTACCGGAGGGGGACCTGGCGTAAGGAAGAGCGGCGGGGGGGGGAGGGACGCACTGCGGTAGGGGAAGAGACGGTAGTAGGGAACCGACTCGTCAAACGTGACGTCCTGGGAGGACAGAACACGGCGCGAGGTGGGGTGGTAGAACTGCCAGCCCGGCGCGTCAGGGGGGAAGCCAAGGAAGACACAGGGAACAGCACGAGGGGACAGCTTGTCCGCAGACAAGTCGCGGACAAACGCCCGAGATCCCCAGACACGGAACGCAGACGCATCGCCAACCTTCCCCATCCACAGCAAGGCAGGGGAGGTCTCCGGCATGGAGACCCGGGGCTGAAGGTTGATCTGATGCGCCGCGTACCGAACCGCAAACGGCCACAGAAAATGGGGGGCAGCCGCATGGACCATGGACGTACGAGCGACGTCCATGACCATGCCAATGCGGCGCTCAGCAATCCCATTTTGCTGCGGAGAGTCCGGAAGCGTGAAGGTCTGGCGGATGCCTCGTGCACGACAGAAGGCTCGCAGAAGGTCAGAGGAGAACTCTCCGCCTCTGTCAGAGTGCAGACGTAGAACAGGAAAGTCCGAGCCGAAACTCTCTCTGAGCTGGAGACGAGCTGCGCGGATCCAGGCGATCAACACCTCAGTGACCTCACCCTTGCAGCGCAAGGGGAAGACTGTGGTGTAACGCGAGTAGTCGTCATCCACCAGCAGGAAGTAACGCTCGTGACCCTGTCCACGGGCGCGGGCTGGGCCCCACACGTCCATGTGAAGCGTCTGCAGCGGAGCCTCTGTCGGAGGAAACTCGGAGGAGTGAGGAGCAGCGCGCTGCCGCCCCTCGACGCAGGGAACACAGGTGGGGGCAGGCCCCGGAGGAAGGGGAGGGAGGGACCGGGGGAGACCAGAGATAAGGACACGGGAGGCCATGCCTCGAAGGCGAGGCAGGGAGGGGTGACCAAGGCGGTGGTGCCAGAGGAGAGTCTGGTGAGACAGGAGACGACACGAGCAGGGGGCAGACTCAGGACCAGACCTGGACGCCGCAGCAGCCACCTGACCCGACGCAGCTACCTGAGCAGACTCAGCGACTGGAGGAGACTCAGTAGTCAGTGTGTACAGGCTCGACCCCGGCTGACGGGTAAACGTGGCCAAGTGACGGCCCGTCCGAGCACAGGTACAGTGAGTCACTCGCCGACTCGCAGGAGTGAACTGGTGAACCCCTGCATCCTGGAGGTCAGCACCACTCACCAGGTTCGTAGAGAACGAGGGGAGGTAAAGACCTGACAGGGTGCCAGAGGGGGCCGCCGGACACGGTAGAACAGTGGAGAAGTGGGCAAGGACAGGACCCCCAGAGGGGTCTGCCAGGGAGACTGCCACTGGCCGGCGAAGCGGCGTGAGCGTGGTGCGGTCTCGAAAGAAGGAGCAGGAAGCACCCGAGTCAAGGGTGAAGGTGTGGGTGGCCGGAGCCGACGCGGTACCTGAGAGCGCAGACTCACCAGTACCTGGGGCAGCAGACGCACTGGCACCTAGAGCAGCAGCCTCACCAGCACCTAGAGCAGCAGCCTCAATGCCCGGGTCAGGCGGAAAACACCGGTAACAGTCACCCTCATCACTAATAGTCACAGCATACATGGCAGCAAGAATAGCATCATAATCAAGATCAAAGATCGCAACACCCGCCCTAAACAGCTCACCCCAACGAGGGATCTCAGTAGCGTCGGGGAACTGATGACGCCACGCGTCCGTCAGGCGGCCGAAGCAGCGCTGGGTGGAGTGCGGACCCCCACACTGCTCACCCGCGCGGTCGCCGGTGCATAGAACGTAGGTACAGGGGCCAGTACCCCCACCCCGCTGACGAGCAGCGTACCACTCACGAAGCTGCTGGGGGGAAGGGGTCTCACGAGTGCGCTGCTGCTGCTGCTGCTGGCGCTGACCACCACCGGAGCCGACCCTCTGTGTAGAGCCACCCCGACCAGTTCCACCTTCGCCGCCGCTACCTCCACCACCGCCTCCACCTCCGCCACCTCCGCCCGCACCGCCACCACCGCCGCCTCCTCCGCCTCCACTGCCGCCACTAGCGCCCCCACCCCCGCCACCACTCCCACCGCCACCCCCACCCCCTCCGCCGCCTCCACCGCCGCCTCCACCGCCCCCGCCAGCTCCTCCAGCGCCCTTGCTCCCCTTGCCCTTGCCTGGGCGGCGTCTCCCGTTAGGGGCAGACGCCGCACCGACCGACTCAAGACCAACAAGGTCGGCCGCAGCAGCAGAGGCAACAGAGGGCAAGAGGGGGAAGGGGGAGCACCCCTCAAAGACAGGGGTACGAGGGTCTCCACGAGAGGCCCCTACAGCGATTATACTCTTCTCTGCTGCTAGGAGGCGCTCCTCGAGGAGGTCAACGGTGAGTGTGGTGGGGCAAACAGAGAGGAAGTGGTCCCTGACCGAGCGAAGGGTGTCAGGGAGCCGGGTGACTATGTAGTAGAGGGTGATGTACATAGGGGGGGGGTTCTTGGCGCAGAACTCAGCAGGAAGCGCAGCACGGTAGCGAATGTCACTAGTGCGAAGGTGCGTAACGAGGTCAGCGACTGTGGTAAAAGCGGCGAGGTCAGGGAAGAGGTACGGCAGGATGAGGCGGCTAAGAGCAGCAGTGGCGGGGGAAGAGTAGCGTGCAACTACAGCGTCGTACAAGGTCTTAGCACTCTTGTACTGGCTAAAATGCGCGCGCTCAGCGGTCGGTAAGTGGCGGCGCACAGCAAGGCGGGCAGCAGCATCGCGCGTGGCCCACTGTGAGCGAACAGTGGCGTCAGCATCAGCAGCAGGGGCAGGAGAGGCACCAGAAGTGAGGTCAAACAGGGAGAGACCGTCTGCCCTATCGCACTGTAGGAAAAGCTGCAGATCATCTACCCAGACCTCAAAGTCAACAGCCCGACCCTCAGCGTCAAAGGTGAGAACACTAGGGGTGGCCATGACAGCAGCAGTCTAGGGGTGAGAGCGGCAGGCTAGAGGTAGGGCAGTGGCAGAGTCGCTGCTCGGGAGAGCTCTCACCAGTCCGAGTGGGGGAGGGCCGGGGCGCGCCAGTTGGAACAGGGCCGCAGCTGCGGCGGCGGCGGTTCGGCGGCTCAGCAGCGGCTCGGCGGCGGCTCGGCGGCGGCTCAGCGGCTGCGTGGCGGCTCGGTGGCGGCTCGGCGGCTCGGCGGCTCGGCTGCAGCTGCGGCGGCTCAGCGACATCGGCGGCAGGGCCGGTGTAGGGCGGCGACGGGGCCGCTGAAGGGCGGCGGCGGGGCCGCTAGAGGGCGGCGACGGGGCCGCTGGAGGGCGGCGACGGGGCCGCGGTAGGGCGGCGACGGGGCCGCTGGAGGGCGGCGACGGGTCCGCGGTAGGGCGGCGATGGGGCCGCTGAAGGGCGGCGGTGGGGCCGCTAGAGGGCGGCGACGGGGCCGCGGTAGGGCGGCGACGGGGCCGCTGAAGGGTGGCGGCGGGGCCGCTAGAGGGCGGCGACGGGGCCGCGGTAGGGCGGCGACGGGGCCGCGGTAGGGCGGCGACGGGGCCGCTGAGGGGCGGCGGCGGGGCCGCTGGAGGGCGGCGCGAGGGGCCGTATGGGGCCGGGAAGGGCGGCGCGAGGGGCCGTAAGGGGCCGTGAAAGGGGGCCGCGAGGGGCCTGAAGAGGGCGCGTCGGGCCGCTAAGGGCTAGGGACGCGACGGGAGGGAGGGCACACAGGGCGCGACTCGGGCAGGAGCGAAGCGCGCTCCGGGCAGGAGAAAAAAAAAAGTTGATCGTGGTGGGCCCTAGGAAGCGTTCCCACTAGGGAACCTGCTCTATACCATGTGAAGTTTAGAACGAGAATGAATGACTAAGGAATGAAAGTGATACAAATATGAAACCCTAGAATTGTGTACCCCTTAGTGTCTAACCCGCTACAGCCTACACAGGCTAGATCATATAAGTTTGACAGCTTCACCCTGCAAATCCACATGCCACTGACGATGTTCGCCCCAGGAGGGGGAACCTGGTCGACGTAGGTGCCTGTGGACTTCCAGGAAGCCATCTCTGCGTCCATGGCTGTCTGCCACTGAGAGGAGTAGAGACCCTCTATCGCCTCTGCGTAGGATCGCGGGGTTGGGATGTCTGGTGCATCCGGGTCTCGCTCAGGGGCAATCAGCATGGACACGATGTGAGAGTACGCCGACGTTCGACATATTTCTCATTTCCATATTTTTACTCCATCTTATTCTCCTTATTTTCCTCTTTCATTTGCACTTTTTTTCACCTCAATCGGACTACTATTCTATTTTCTAGAGCTTTCCGATTGTGTCACCTATTTGGTATTTCCGGCACCGACAGCACCGACACTGGTGTACAAGGCGTAATCTCGCCATAATCCGAAGTGCCAATGGGCTTGCGTGCTTATGCACACTTGTGATGATCTATTCTAGAAGAGCGCGTTACCGAATGTTCGGATTATTTGTTGTTTCTATGTATTTCTGAGTATAAATACGCCTTGTACTCACCTTTAGTGCAACATTCTCGAGTGGAAATTAGATCCTGTGACACTTGGTAATCAGAGCCGTTTTCACTCGCGGAGTTTCAGCTAAGCAGCGCGCTCAAGAATTTCCTGCTTCGAAAAACCGCCGGGGGCGACGAATTCGGCGCCGACGCTGGTAAGCACCAGATTCCGCGTTTTTTTAATAACCCCCCTCGCGCCTTTTTTGAACGGGATCGTGAGTCCGATTGTTGGCGAAAACGTTAGCGATATAGAGACGACAATCGCGAATTGTCGGGACCTATATCGAGCGTTGCAGAAGTAGCGAGACCGACGCGCGACGGATCTAACGATTTCGGGTGAAAGCGCGCGTCATGGCGAAAATTGCGACAGAAGCAGAATCGATCGTGACTTCGCAGCAGTCGCGAAACTTTCTCCAGGCTCAAGAAATTCGAGACCCCAACACCTTTGATGGGGAAAACGACGCTCAGCGCTGGCTTTTGGCGATCGAAATTTAGTTCGCCGCCATTGGATGGACAGCACTAGCACTCGACAGAAACAGAATTATTTTTGCAGCAACACTACTGCGTGTCAAACATTATATGTTTAAATTGTGTAGGCTATAGTGGGTTTAGCCTTAGGGGGTACAACTTTGTTAGGGTTTCCTACTTGTATCCCCCTCCTACCTAGTTTCATCCATTCTCGTTCACCTCTACTTTATAACATGGTATCCGACGCCTAGGTCAGGACCTAGGACCGAAGTTGGTTTGGGCCCACCGTTCCACCGCGCCGGCGAGCGCCCCTTCTCGCGCCGTCGAGCGCCCCTTCTTGCGCCGTCGAGCGCCCCTCCTAGCGCCGTCGAGCGCCCCTTCTAGCGCCGTCGAGCGCCCCTACTAGCGCCGTCGTGCGCCCTAGTGGCCGCCGCCCGTAGGCTGCCCATCGCCCGTAGGCTGCCCGTCGCCTGCCGTCGCCTGTAGGCCGCCCTTACGCTGCCCGTACGCAGCCCGTAGGCCACGGCCGCCCGTAGGCCGCCAGTACGACGCCCGTAGGACGCTGCCGTCCGTAGGCAGCCCGTAGGCAGCCCGTAGGCAGCCCGTAGGCCGCCCGTAGGCCGCTCACGCGCAGGCCGTGACCCGCGCGCCGCGGCTACTTCACGCCGACGCCTGCAGCCCGCCGGAACCCGTGCGCGTCGCCCCCCCTGCCCCTTCGCGACGCCCTTACGGGACCCGCGAGTCGCCCCCGCCTCGTCGCGACGCAGCTGCGGGACCCGCGCGTCGCCCCTGCCTCGTCGCGACGCAGCTGCGGGACCCGCGCGTCGCCCCCGCCCCGTCGCGACGCAGCTGCGGGACCCGCGCGTCGCCCCCGCCTCGTCGCGACGCAGCTGCGGGACCCGCACGCGTCGCCCCTGCCTCGTCGCGTCGCCCCCGCGCGCGACCCGCGCGTCGCCCCTGCTCACCGTGGCGCCCTGCTCTACCCCGCGCCCGCCCTTGGGACGGCCGCCCCTGGCCTCTGGAGCAGCTGCACCTACAGCCGCCCCTGGACCCTGGAGCAGCCGCCCCTGCAGCAGCCGCCCCTGGCCACCTGGAGCAGCCACCACAGAAGGAGCCGCCCCTGGACCCTGGAGCAGCCGCCCCTGCAGCAGCCGCCCCTGGCCCCTGGAGCAGCCGCCACTGCAAGAGCCGCCCCTGGCCCCTGGAGCAGCCGCCCCTGCAGCAGCCGTCCCTGGCCCTTGGACCAGCCGCCACTGCAAGAGCCGCCCCTGGCCACTGGAGCAGCCGTCCCTGCAGCAGCCGCCCCTGACCCCTGGAGCAGCTGCCGTCGCGGCCCGGCCCCGCCCTGCAGCAGCTGCCGCGGAGCTCCCTGCCACGGCCCAGCCCCGCCCTGCAGTTGTAGCGGCCCTGCTGTCGCCACCGTCTTGCGCCTACCGCGCCGACCACTGGTGAGCATTACCCTGCCCGCACTGCTACCACTACTACTGCTGCTACTGCCTCTACTGCTCCTACTGTTACTGCTGTTACTACCGCTACTGCTGCTACTGCTGCTCCTGGCGTGGCCAGATGCAGCTCCAGGGCCGTGCGCGTGAGTCCCTCACGCCCCAGCAGCTTCGTGAGTGGTACGCTAGTTGGGGCTGTCGGGGTGGCCGTAGTGGTAGTCGCTCTCGAGTGGGTCGTTCGGGAGCTCCTGGTAGTGGACAGGTGCAGCTGTCGTGTCCTCTTTCGCCCCAGCAGCTTCGTGAGTGGTACGCTAGTTGGGGCTGTCGGGGTGGCCGTAGTGGTAGTCGCTCTGGAGTGGGTCGGTCGGGAGCTTCTGGTAGTGGACAGGTGCAGCTACCGTGTCCTCTTTCGCCCCAGCAGCTTCGTGAGTGGTACGCCAGTTGGGGCTGTCGGGGTGGCCGTAGTGGTAGTCGCTCTGGAGTGCGTCGTTCGGGAGCTTCTGGTAGTGGACAGGTGCAGCTGCCGTGTCCTGTGAGTGAGGCTGCCACTCTAGGTGCTAGTGCGTCTGTTGCCCTAGGTGCTGGTGAGGCTACCACTCCCGGTACTCGCGTGTCTGCTACCCCAGGTGCTGGTGAGGCTGCTGCTCTAGGTGCTAGTGAGTCTGCCCCTCCTGGTACTGAGTCGACTGAGGCACTGCACACCTTCACACTGGACTCAGGTGCTTCTCGCTGTTTCTTTCGTGACCGCACTACCCTTGAGCCGCTTGCTCGGCCAGTTGCTGTCTCTCTCGCTGACCCCTCTGGGGGTCCGGTCATTGCGACCTCCTCCACTGTCCTTCCTTGTCCTGCGGTCCCGTCGGGCACACTGTCAGGTCTCCACCTCCCCTCGTTCTCTACGAACTTGGTGGCAGGTTGTGCGCTCCAGGACGGGGGTGTCCACCAGTTCACCCCTGCCTACGAGCGCGTGACACACTGCACGTGTGCTCGGACGGGCCGTCACCTGGCTACCTTCACTCGGCAGCCAGGGTCGGACCTGTACACACTGACCACTGAGTCCCCTCAGGTAGCTGCGTCTGCGTCTGCGTCAGGTCAGCTGTCGGCCCCCTGCTCGTGTCGCTCTCTGGCGCACGAGACCGTCCTCTGGCACCACCGACTTGGTCACCCGTCCGTGCAGCGCCTTCGTGCCATGCACAAACGGTACCTTGTCTCTGGTCTTCCCAGGGTTCTCCCTCCCCTCCCACCCTCGCCTGCTCCTCCCTGTCTTCCCTGTGTCGAGGGGCGGCAGCGCGCCGCTCCTCACTCCTCCTCGTTTCCCCCGACGACTGCTCCCTTGCAGACGCTCCACATGGACGTGTGGGGCCCAGCCCGCGTCCGTGGTCAGGGTCAGGAGAGGTACTTCCTGATAGTTGTTGATGACTACTCGCGCTACACCACGGTCTTCCCCTTGCGCACCAAGGGTGAGGTCCCTGATGTTTTGATCCCTTGGATCCGCGCTTCTCGTCTCCAGCTCAGCGAGCGTTTCCACTCGGACTTTCCTGTCCTGCGCTTGCACTCTGACAAAGGTGGTGAGTTCTCCTCCGACCTCTTGGCAGCCTACTGTGCGGAGCACGGCATTCGCCAGTCGTTCACGCTTCCGGCCTCTCCACAGCAGAATGGGGTTGCTGAGCGCCGCATTGGCTTGGTCATGGAGGTCGCTCGTACCTCCTTGATCCATGCGGCTGCCCCCCACTTTCTGTGGCCGTTTGCGGTCCGCTACGCTGCGCATCAGCTCAACCTCTGGCCCCGTGCCTCCGTTCCGGAGACTTCGCCGACACTGCGTTGGACGGGAGAGGTTGGCGATGCGTCACGCTTTCGGGTCTGGGGATCTCGAGCTTTTGTCCGCGATACGTCTGCGGACAAGCTCTCCTCCCGCGCTGTTCCTTGTGTCTTCCTTGGCTTTGTCCCGGACGCGTCTGGTTGGCAGTTTTACCACCCCACCTCGCGCAGTGTCCTGCCTTCTCAGGACGTCACGTTCGACGAGTCCGTCCCCTACTACCGCCTCTTCCCCTACCGCACTGCCCCGCTTCCCCCCCCGCCTCTCTTCCTCGCGCCACGTGCTGCTGTGGTAGACCCCCTCCCCCCTCAGGGTGCCGCTCCCTCAGGTGTGTCCCAGGTAGACCCGGTTGAGCCTGTCGAGGTAGCTGTCGACTCTCGTCCTGCTGAGGGTGCTGAGCCTGAGCGTGCGGAGCCTGGGGGTGCGGAGTCTGGGGGTGCTGAGCCTGGGGGTGCGGAGCCTGCGGGTGCTGAGTCTGGGGGTGCTGAGTCTGGAGGTGCTGCGCCTGGGAGTGCTACACCTGGAGGAGCTCTCTCCTCACAGCAGCTGCGTGAGTGGTACTTACAGTACTACAGCCTCAGGAGAGGTGCTTCTGGAGCTAGGAGTACTGCTGGAGCTAAGGCTAGTGCTTCCCCTCCTAGGCGGGAGCTACCCTCTCCCCAGCGGCTCCGAGAGTGGTACGCACGGCGCTGCAGTCTCCGGAGTGGCGCTCCTAGTGTCGCGGACCCTGGAGCTGGAGGTGCTGCTGCTGCTGGAGGTACTGCTGGTGCTGGAGCTGCTGGAGCTGCTGGAGGTGCTGCTGCTACTGGTGGTGCTGCTGGTGCTGCTGGAGTTGCTGGAGGTGCTGCTGGTGCTGTTGCTGTTTGAGTTGCTGGAGGTACTGCTACTCCTAGAGGTGCTGCTGGTGCTGCGGACCCTGGAGTTGGAGCTGCGGCTGGTGCTGCGGACCCGGGCGTTGGAGCTGCTGCTGGTGCTGCGGACCCCGGAGTTGGAGCTGCTGCTGGTGCTGCGGACCCTGGAGTTGGGGCTGCTGCTGGTGCTGAGGACCCTGGAGTTGGTGCTGCTGCTGGTGCTGACGACCCTGGCGCTGGTGTCTCTGCTGGTTCTGGAGACGCTGCGCGGCCGCGGCCGTACTTCGTTCCGCTCCTTCAGCAGGTTCTTGGTCAGCCTCCTCCTCCTTGTCCTCCTCCCTCCTTAGAGTGTCCTCCGTCTGTCCAGTCGCAGTCACAGTTACCGTCTGCCTCCCCTCTCCCTGGTCCTTCTCCTTACACTGGTCCGACTGGAGGTCTTACGGAGCGTCGTGAGCCTGAGTCTCGTCCTGCGTCGCCTGAGTCTCGTCGAGCGTCGCTTGTTCGTGCTGCTCACACTGGTCGTCGTGTCCCGCGTCAGCGTCCTCCTGCTATCCCAGGCACTCACCAGATGGCGCTTCGTCCTTCCACTGCTCCCCAGCGTGTCCCTCTCCCGTCTCCTCCTGCGTCCTCTCTTCCTGCTCTTGCTGACCCTGAGTCTGACTCCCTTCGTGCTGCCAGTCCTACTGTCACGCGTCTCCTGGCTACTGTTGTCACTGACCCTTCCTTTGAGTCCACTGCTGCGTCTGCCTTAGTTGCCGAGCTTGTCGACTTTGCTGCCGCTTGTCGTCTAGACTACGCCGCTAGCCTAGTTGCTGAGTCTGAGTCTGTCTGTCCTCCGTCCGTCGGGGGTGAGTGTGCTCTTGGCACGGACGTCCTTGAGGACAGGCAGGAGGAGTTTGAGTGCTTTGCCGCTGCTTTACCTCATCTCGTGTCCATGCTAGTTGCCCCTGAGGGAGACCCGGATGCACCAGACATCCCGACTCCGCGCTCTTACGCAGAGGCGATAGAGGGTCCCTACTCCTCTCAGTGGCAGACAGCCATGGACGCAGAGATGGCTTCCTAAATGTCCACAGGCACCTACGTCGACGAGGTTCCCCCACCTGGGGCGAACATCGTCAGTGGCATGTGGATTTTCAGGGTGAAGCAGCCGCCGGGTTCTCTGCCTGTCTTCAAGGCGCGTTACGTTGCACGAGGCTTCAGTCAGCGAGAGGGAGTTGACTTCTTCCAGACCTTCTCCCCGACCCCGAAGATGACCACTCTTCGGGTTCTACTGCACGTCGCCGCTCAGCGTGACTACGAGCTCCACTCTCTTGACTTCAGCACTGCTTTCCTACAGGGCAGCCTGCACGAGGAGATCTGGCTGCGCCGCCCACCTGGCTTCACTGGGTCGTTCCCTCCTGGTACCCAGTGGAGCCTCCGGCGGCCAGTCTACGGTCTCCGACAAGCGCCACGTGAGTGGCACGACACACTGAGGACTACACTTGCGGCTCTTGGGTTCGCTCCTTCTACTGCTGACCCGTCGCTGTTTCTACGCACCGACACCTCGCTGCCGCCGTTCTACATCCTCGTGTACGTCGACGACTTGGTCTTTGCCACTGCTGACACTGCGGCACTCGCCCACGTGAAGTCGGAGCTGCAGAAGAGACACACGTGCACAGACCTGGGTGAACTGACAAGTTATCTTGGCTTGCGGATCACCCGGGACAGAGCACGGCGCACCATCACCTTGACTCAGTCACACATGGTGCAGCAGGTCCTTCAGCGCTTCCGCTTCACGTACTCCTCGCCTCAGCCCACTCCTCTGCCTACCGGTCACTCGCTCTCAGCTCTGCCTTCGGATGAGTCCGTAGAGCCGAGTGGCCCGTATCCAGAGCTTGTGGGCTGCCTCATGTACCTGATGACCTGCACTCGACCTGACCTTGCATACCCTCTTAGCATCCTTGCACGCTATGTCGCTCCTGGCCGTCACCGGAAGGAGCACATGGATGCCGCTAAGAGGGTGTTGCGCTACTTGTGCAGTACGTCGGGCATGGGGCTAGTGCTTGGAGGACGAGACCGAGTTGTACTCACTGGGCACTCAGACGCGTCTTGGGCTGACAACCAGGCTACTCAGCGGTCGTCTCAGGGTTACACCTTCAGCCTTGGCTCTGGTTCAGTTTCTTGGCGTTCTACACGCTCGTCTTCTGTTCTCAGCTCCAGTTGTGAGGCTGAGATCTACGCCACAGCCATGGCTGCACAGGAGTTACGCTGGCTCACCTACCTGCTGACCGACTTGGGAGAGCGGCCTCGTTCTCCTCCAGTGCTGTACGTCGACAACAAGGCTGCCATTGCCTTGTGTCAGGAGCACAGACTGGAGCACAGAACGAAGCATATCGCTCTACGCTACTTCCTTGCTCGAGAGCTGCAGCAGCGCGGTCAGCTTCGTCTGCGTTACGTGGCCACTCGGGCCAACACTGCTGATGTGTTCACCAAGGCGCTTCAGCCTTGTGACCATCAGCGCTTCTGTACTGTTCTAGGCCTTGTGCCTACTGGGCCTCACTTGCTTACTTCTTGACTATGCTTGTACTGTGATCTCTATATATATATACCTGCATGTTTACTCTTGCTAGGTTGTGATCGCTGTATCTCTTGTTATACTATCAACCTGCATGTGAACTGGTCTTGTGACCACTTGCTTGTGCTCAGAATTTGTGTGGTTTCCTTGAGATCCACCCTGAGCTTGCTTTGCTTTGCTTTGACTGGTCTTGTGACCATCTGGTTGTCTCCCACTTAGCCTATGGGGGTGTGTCAAACATTATATGTTTAAATTGTGTAGGCTATAGTGGGTTTAGCCTTAGGGGGTACAACTTTGTTAGGGTTTCCTACTTGTATCCCCCTCCTACCTAGTTTCATCCATTCTCGTTCACCTCTACTTTATAACACTGCGCGGACCAGCAATTGAATGGATAAGCGGAAGCGGTTTATTAAACCAAGGTGAAGCAACATGGCAGCAGTTCCGAGAAGGATTACTACAACGTTTTGAGCTGATTAATGCAGCGTTAATCGCCCGCGACAAAATGCATCGTCATCGACAAATCGGGAGCGTCACAAACTACACGCAACAAATGGAGGAGTTGTTCAACCGCATCGCCGACGTCACGGAAGGCGAAAAAATAGAGCATTCATCGCGGGGCTGGAAAATGAAATACGACAACATGTTGCGGCCGCAGATTGGAGTAGCTACAGCGACGTCGTTTCGGCAGCAGAACGTTTTGACGTAACCACGATCGGAACACGACGACTTCATGGACGAGCTAGACGACATGGAGGACGCTTGGCTACCCCCACGTACGCCGACCCGATGGAACTCGATCGAATCGACGCGAAGGCAAGACCAAAGAAAAACAAATCTAAGTGTTCTTTCTGCGATAAGCCCGGACATCGACTCATCTATTGTGACGAAATGAAAACTGCACGTTCAGCGCTTAGGGACCGCAGCATGTGAAAATGAGAACGAGAATGAATGAACTATGAATGAAGTGAGTACATATGGGAAACCCTAATTGTGTTGTACCCCCTATGGGATACCCCACTATAGCCTACACAACAGCATAAGCTATATATATATGTTCTGACACACCCCCATAGGCAAAGTGGGGGAGAACAAGGGGTCACAAGACCAGTCACGCAAAGAACAGCAAGCTCAGGGTGGATCACAAAGTCACCACACAGTCCGAGCACAACGACAAGGCCACAAGGCCAGTTCACATGCAGGAGTGCACATATATATATAGAGCTAGACAAGCAAGAGCAGGTATATATATGTGACAGTACAAGCAAGGTCAAGAGGAGAGCAAGTGAGGCAAGACAGGTACAAGACCCAGCTGAGTGCAGAAGCGCTGATGGTCACAAGGCGGAAGTGCCTTGGTGAACACATCAGCAGTGTTGGCCTCAGAGGCCACGTACGCAAGTCGCAACTGACCACGCTGCTGCAGCTCACGAGCAAGAAAGTAACGGAGAGCAATGTGCTTCGTTCTGTGCTCCAAGCGCTGCTCTCGACACAAGGCCAGCATGGCCTTGTTGTCTACGTACAGCACTGGAGGAGAACGAGGCGGCTCTCCAAGGTCAGTCAGCAGGTAGGTGAGCCAGCGAAGCTCCTGTGCAGCCATGGCCCCGGCGTAGATCTCAGCCTCACAACTGGAGCCGAGAACAGAGGACGAGCGAGTAGCCCGCCACGAGACAGAGCCGGAACCAAGACTGAAGGTGTAACCCTGCGACGACCGCTGCGTAGCCTGGTCGTCAGCCCAAGAAGCGTCCGCGTGCCCAGTGAGCACCACTGGACTCCGCCCTCCAAGCACTAGCCCCATGCCCGACGTACTGCACAAGTAGCGCAACACCCTCTTCGCTGCAGCCATGTGCTCTGGTCGGTGTCTCCCAGGAGCAACATAGCGTGCAAGAATGCTAAGAGGGTATGCAAGGTCAGGTCGTGTGCAGGTCATCAGGTACATGAGGCAACCAACAAGCTCTGGGTACGGGCCACTCGACTCTACGGACTCATCCGAAGGCAAAGCTGAGAGCGAGTGGCGAGTAGACAGAGGAGTGGCCTGAGGCGAGGAGTACGTGAAGCCGAAGCGCTGAAGGACCTGCTGCACCATGTGTGACTGAGTCAAGGTAATGGTGCGGCGTGCTCTGTCCCGAGTGATCTGCAAGCCAAGGTAGCTGCGCAGTTCACCCAGGTCTGTGCACGTGTGTCTCTTCTGCAGCTCGGACTTCACGTAGGCTAGTCCAGCAGTGTCAGCTGTGGCAAAGACCAAGTCGTCGACGTACACGAGGATGTAGAACGGCGGCAAAGAAGTGTCGGTGCGCAGAAACAACGACGGGTGAGCAGTAGAGGGAGCAAACCCAAGAGCCGCAAGCGTAGTCCTCAGTGTGTCGTGCCACTCACGCGGTGCCTGGCGGAGACCGTAGACTGGCCGTCGGAGGCTCCACTGGGTGCCAGGAGGGAAAGTCCCAGTGAAGCCAGGTGGACGGCGCAGCCAGATCTCCTCGTGCAGGCTACCCTGCAAGAAAGCAGTGCTGAAGTCAAGAGAGTGGAGCTCGTAGTCGCGCTGAGCGGCTATGTGCAGCAGTACCCGAAGAGTGGTCATCTTCGGGGTGGGAGAGAAGGTCTGAAAGTAGTCAACTCCCTGCCGCTGACTGAAGCCACGAGCGACGTACCGCGCCTTGAAGACAGGTGGAGAGCCGGGCGGCCGCTTCACTCTGAAGATCCACATGCCACTGACGATGTTCGCCCCAGGAGGGGGAACCGCGTCAACGTAGGTGCCTGTGGACTTCCAGGACGCCATCTCTGCATCCATAGCTGCCTGCCACTGAGAGGAGTAGGGACCCTCTACGGCCTCCGCGTAAGAGCGCGGAGTCGGGATGTCTAGTGCATCCGGGTCTCCCTCAGGGGCAAGTAGTACGGACGCGAGATGAGGTGAAGCAGCAGCCAGACACTGGAACTCCTCCTGCCTGTCCTCAAGGACGTCCGTGCCAAGAGCACACTCACCCCCGACGGACGGAGGACAGACAGACGCAGACTCAGCAACAAGACCGGCAGCGTAGTCTAGACGACAGCGAGCAGCAAAGTCGACGAGCTCAGCAACAAGAGCAGACGCAGCAGTGGACTCAAAAGAGGGGTCAGTGACGACAGTAGCAAGGAGACGTGTGACAGTAGGACTGGTAGCACGAAGAGAGTCGGACTCTGGGTCGGTAAGTGCAGGAAGAGAGGACTCAGGAGGAGAAGGCAAAGGGGCACGCAGAGGAGCAGTGGACGGCCGCAAAGACATCCGGTGCGTGCCAGGGACAGGAGGAGGACGCTGACGCGAACCGCGACCACTAGCGCGAGCAGCACGAACAGGCGACACAGGACGAGACGCAGCCTCACGACGCTCAGCAAGACCTCCAGTGGGACCAGTGTAAGGAGAGGGAGCAGGAAGTGGGGAGGCGGGCTCTAACTGGGACTGTGACTGAACAGGCGGTGGACACGCTGCAGGAGGAGAAAGACCAAGAACCTGCTGTAGGAGTGGAACGAAGTACGGCCGAGGCCGCGCGGCGACTCCAGACACAGCAGGGACAGCACCCTCAGCAGCAGCACCAGCGCCAGCAGCACCTCCAGGGGCAGGACCTCCAGCAGCACCAGCAGCACCAACACCCGCAGCAGCTCCAGCTCCAGGCGGACCCGAAGGCCCAGCAGCTCCGAGACCAGCGGCACAAGTACCCTCAGCAGTCGAAGGAGCTCCGGCTCCAGCAGTACGTCTCCAGCGGCGAGCAAACCACTCGCGCAGCTCCTGTGGAGAGAGGGGCTCCCGCCGAGGCGAAGCACCCGGAGAACCGCCAGGTCCCGCACCGCCAGACGCCACAAGGGGAGGTCCAGTGGCCGCAGGCTCCGCAGCTCCAGGCTCAGCAGCTCCAGACGCAGCACCCCCTGGCTCAGCACCCCCAGTCGCAGCACCCCCAGGCTCAGCACCCCCAGACTCCGCACCCCCAGGCTCAGCACCCCCAGTCGCAGCACCCCCAGGCTCAGCACCCCCAGACTCCGCACCCCCAGGCTCAGCACCCACGCGCGTAGCACCCCCAGAGTCAGCACCCCCAGGCTCAGCACCCGCAGCAGGACCAGAGTCACCAGCAACCTCGACCGGCTCGACTGCGTCTACCTGGGACACACCTGAAGGGGCAGGACCCTGAGGGGGAAGGGGGTCTACCGGGGGGGGACCTGGCACAAGGAAGTGCGGTGGCGGGGGGAGGGAAGGAGTGCGGTAGGGGAAGAGGCGGTAGAAGGGGACTGACTCGTCGAACGTGACGTCCTGGGAGGACAGAACACGACGAGAGGAGGGGTGGTAGAACTGCCACCCTGGGGCGTCAGGGGGGAAGCCGAGGAAGACACAGGGAGCAGCACGAGGGGACAGCTTGTCCGCAGACAAGTCGCGGACAAACGCCCCAGATCCCCAGATACGGAACGCAGACGCATCGCCGACCTTCCCCGTCCACAGCAGAGCTGGGGAGGTCTCCGGCCGGGAGACCCTGGGGTGAAGGTTGATCTGATGCGCCGCGTACCGAACCGCAAACGGCCACAGAAAATGGGGGGCAGCCGCATGCATCATGGACGTACGAGCGACGTCCATGACCATGCCAATGCGGCGCTCAGCAATCCCATTTTGCTGTGGAGAGTCCGGAAGCGTAAAGGTCTGGCGGATGCCTCGTGCACGACAGTAGGCTCGCAGAAGGCCAGAGGAGAACTCTCCACCTCGGTCAGAGTGCAGACGCAGAACAGGAAAGTCCGAGCCGAAGCTCCTCCTGAGCTGGAGACGAGCTGCGCGGATCCAGTCGATCAACACCTCAGTAACATCACCCTTGCTGCGCAAGGGGAAGACTGTGGTGTAACGCGAGTAGTCGTCAACCACCAGCAGGAAGTAGCGCTCGTGACCCTGCCCACGGACGCGGGCCGGGCCCCACACGTCCATGTGAAGCGTCTGCAGAGGAGCCTCTGTCGGGGGAAACTGGGAGGAGTGAGGGGCAGCCCGGAGCCGCCCCTCGACACAGGGGACACAGGAAGGTCCGGGTCCCGAGGGAAGGGGAGGGAGAGACCGGGGAAGACCAGAGACAAGGACACGGGAAGCCATGCCCCGAAGACGAGGCAAGGAGGGGTGGCCAAGACGGTGGTGCCACAGGAGAGTCTCCTGAGACAGGCGGCGACACGAGCAGGGGGCAGACTCAGGACCAGACCTGGACGCAGCAGCAAACACCTGACCCGACGCAGCTACCTGGCCAGACGCAGGGACAGGAGGAGACTCAGTGGTCAGGGTGTAGAGACTCGACCCCGGCCGACGCGAAAACGTGGCCAGGTGTCGGCCTGTGCGGGCGTCCGAGCAGTGGGTCACCCGCTGACTCGCAGGAGTAAACTGGTGAACCCCCGCATCCTGCAGGTCAGCACCACTCACCAAGTTCGTCGAGAACGAGGGGAGGTACAGACCAGACAAGGTGCCCGAGGGGGCAGCCGGACATGGGAGGACAGTGGAGAAGTGAGAGAGGACAGGACCCCCAGAGGGGTCAGCCAGGGAGACTGCAACCGGCCGGCCAAGCGGCGTGAGTGTGGTGCGGTCTCGAAAGAAGGAGCGAGAAGCCCCTGAGTCAAGCGTGAAGGTGAGGGAGGCCGAAGCCGACGTAGTACCTGAGAGCGCAGCCTCACCAGTACCTGAGAGTGCAGACGCACTGGCACCTAGAGCAGCAGCCGCAGAAGTACCTGGCGCAGCAGTACCAATGCCCGGGTCGGGCGGGAAACACCGGTAACAGTCACCCTCCTCACTAATAGTCACAGCATACATGGCAGCAAGGATAGCATCAAAGTCAAGATCAAAGATAGCTACGCCAGCCCTAGACAGCTCTCCCCAACGGGGAATCTCACTAGCCTCGGGGAACTGCTGACGCCAAGCGTCCGTCAGGCGGCCAAAGCAGCGCTGGGTGGGGTGGGCACCTCCACACTGCTCACCCGCGCGGTCGCCGGAACGAAGGACGTAGGTGCACGGACCAAAACCCCCACCCCGCTGACGCTGCGTGTACCACTCACGGAGCTGCTGGGGCGGGGGGATGTCCCGCGAACGCTGCTGCTGCTGCTGCTGCTGACGCTGGCCACCACCAGAGCCGCTACGCTGCGGGGCACCACCCCGACCAGCTCCACCCCCTCCGCCACCGCCGCCTCCACCTCCACCACCACCGCTGCCTCCGCTCCCACCGCTGCCGCCGCCACCGCCTCCTCCTCCGCTGCTGACACCGCCACCACCGCCCCCGCCACCACTCCCACCGCCACTCCCACTCCCTCCGCCGCCTCCACCGCCACCTCCACCGCCCCCGCCAGGTCCACCCGCGCCCTTGCCCCCCTTGCCCCTGCCAGGGCGGCGTCTCCCGCTAGGGGCAGACGCCGCGCAGACCGACTCAAGACCAAGCAGGTCGGCAGCAGCAGCAGAGGCAACAGAGGGCAGCAGGGGGGAAGGAGAACACCCCTCAAAGATGGGGGTGCGAGGGTCACCACGAGAGGCTCCTACAGCGACGATGCTCTTCTCCGCCGCCAGGAGGGACTTCTCGAGGAGGTCGACAGTGAGAGTGGTGGGACAGACTGAGAGGAAGTGGTCCCTGACTACGTGAAGGGAGTCAGGGAGGCGTGTGACTATGTAATAGAGAGTGATGTACATGGGGGGGGGGTTCTTGGCGCAGAACTCAGCAGGAAGGGCGGCACGGTAGCGAGTGTCACTAGTGCGGAGGTGCGTAATGAGGTCAGCGACAGTGGGAAAGGCAGCAAGGTCAGGAAAGAGGTACGGTAGCATGAGGCGGCTAAGGGCAGCAGTGGCAGGGGAAGAGTAGCGCGCAACTACAGCGTCGTACAAGGTCTGAGCACTCTTGTACTGACTAAAGTGCGCGCGCTCAGTGGTAGGCAGGTGGCAACGCACAGCAAGACGTGCAGCAGCATCGCGGGTGGCCCACTGAGAGCGAACAGTGGGGTCAGCATCAGCAGCAGGGGCAGGAGAGGCGCCAGAGGTGAGGTCAAAGAGGGAAAGACCGTCCGCCCTATCGCACTGTAAGAACAGCTGCAGGTCGTCGACCCAGACCTCAAAGTCAATGGCTCGACCCTCAGCGTCAAAAGCGAGGACACTAGGGGTAGCCATGACGACGACAGTGTAGTAGTGCAAGCAGTAGGGGAAGGGCACGCAGTAACAGTGGTGCTGTGCTCACCAGGCAGGGCAGGTCGGGCGGCTCGGCAGTAGGGCGGCCCGGCGACTCGGCTGCTGGGCGGCTCGGCTCCCGGGCGGCTCGGCGGCAGGGCGGCTCGGCGGCAGGGCGGCTCGGCGGCAGGGCGGCTCGGCGGCTCGGCTCCCGGGCGGCTCGGCGGCAGGGCGGCTCGGCAGCAGGGCGGCTCGGCTGCACGGCGGCTCGGTTGCTCGGCTCACGGGCGGCTCGGCAGCAGGGCGGCTCGGCGGCAGGGCGGCTCGGCGGCCGGGCGGTTCGGCTGCAGCGCGGCTCGGCGGCGGGGCGGCTCGGCTGCTCTGCTGCTGGGCGGCTCGGCTGCGCTGCTGTTGGGCGGCTCGGCTGGGCCGCTGACGTAGCGAGGCGGCGGGGCCGCGAAGACGGGCGGCGGGGCCGCTGCAGAGAAGCGGCGGGGCCGCAGGGAAGGGTGGCGGGGCCGCAACGAGAGAGGCGGCGGGGCCGCAGCGAGAGAGGCGGCGGGGCCGCAGCGAGAGAAGCGGCGGGGCCGCGAAGTCGGGCGGCGGGGCCGCTGAGTAGGGCGGCGGGGCCGCAGTGAGAGGCGGCGGGGCCGCAGCGAGAGAGGCGGCGGGGCCGCGAAGACGGGCGGCGGGGCCGCAGTGAGTGGCGGCGGGGCCGCAGCGAGAGATGGCGGCGGGGCCGCGAAGAGAGAGGCGGCGGGGCCGCAGGTAAGGGGCGGCGCGAAGCCGCCGGTGAGGGCGGCGTAAAGCCGCGGGTAAGGGCGGCGACGGGCCGGGAAAAGGGGCGGCGCGCCGCAGCCGCTATGGCGGCTCGACGCGACCGTAAGGGCGGCACTACGGGCCGCTAGGTGCGACTCGACGGGCCGCTTAAAAAAAGGGGCAGGCGCGACTCGAGGCGCGTTTCGGTGGGCCCAAGGAACAGTCCCTAGGAGGGGACCTGCTCTGATTCCATGTGAAAATGAGAACGAGAATGAATGAACTATGAATGAAGTGAGTACATATGGGAAACCCTAATTGTGTTGTACCCCCTATGGGATACCCCACTATAGCCTACACAACAGCATAAGCTATATATATATGTTCTGACACAGCAGTGGAGCAGATTTAATGCAAATATTGGATGTCGTGGAGTGAATTCTTCAACCCACGAACGGACTCTACCAAGGAAAATCGCCGAGGGAAATAAAATCTCCGCAACACAAGACCCTGCTGGACCCTGTAAAAAGTAAGCACCCCTTAAATTTATCATACAAGGATGCTTTACTTGGGAAAAATTCCCCTGGGTCTACGGCCTTGGTGAAATTACGAGAGAGGCTCCAGAATAAAAAGAATGTACCGGTACGACAACTACAGCAGCTGCGCATGGGGAACCAACAACGGAGCGTGGAAGATCGACCTTCCAACGACGACATCGTCCTCTCTCATAAAAACCAGCCCATGTCGACCAACTGGCCCCCACAGAAGAAGTCGGTGGCGCTGAAACAGCTCAAGAGGGAGCTGGATGTCAACATGAAGCTGCGACGACCTCAAACCTCCTCTACAGATGCATCTGCAACATCTGAAACATCTACGATATCTACCCCATCAATGAATTCTACTACGAGCTCGAGAACCACGTCGTCGATGACAACAAAAAATCATGGCAATAGGGAACGGCAGGACCGGCCATCTGCCACCCCAGGAGAAAACACAGAGCTATGGGAAATGCCCTATGATCCAATCAACGAGACGATCAACGGGTACAACGAGCAACGCCAACCGCTTTTGCTCGAGGTGATCTGCAAAGGACGACACCTCCAAGCACTCGTGGACAGCGGAGCATCCCATTCAGTATGCGACAAGGCAGCTCTTAAACGCATCAATGAGAAGTACACGCCTTCAAGCTTCACAGCTACGATGGTTGACGGAAGCAAATTACAAGTCTACGGCGAAACAGCGTTACACCTGCTGATGGGTCCTCTTCGTTGGAAACCGACCCTACCCGTCACCAACATCAAAGGGCTAGACCGGATCCTTGGAAGAGACTTTATGAAGAAGTTCAACCCCGAGATCAACTGGGTCACCCGCACGGCGAGTATCTACAATCAAGATAGAAGAGTTCCACTTCCGCGTTGGAGCAACACGGGAGATAATCCGGAGGAGACTCTCGCACGCTTCGAGAAGGACGTGAAGCAAACCATGGCAGGGTTTGTTGCACTGGTTACCAACAAGGACGAAGGAGAGAGGAAGATGCTCGAGCTTCCACCAACAATCCAGAAACTTCTAGAGGAGTTCGAAGACGTTCTCCCTGACGACCTTCCAGACCAGTTGCCGCCATACCGAACCCACCAGCACGAGATCATCGAAGAACCTGGTTCAAAACCGACCTTCCGAGCACCATCTCGACTCAGCCCTACCGAGTTGGCCGACATGAAGAAGCAGATCGAGTACCTTCTGGACAAAGGACTCATTCGACCATCAACATCACCATACGGTGCACCAGTGCTTTTCACACCAAAACCTGACGGAAGCTTACGCATGTGCATCGACTACCGAGCCCTCAACAAGCAGACGATCAAGAACAAATATCCGTTTCCACGGATCGACGATCTACTTGACCAGCTTCGTGGAGCCACGGTATTCTCAAAACTCGATTTGAGATCGGGATATTGGCAGATCCGGATGGCGGAGTTCCATCCATAAGACGGCGTTTCGGACACGATACGGATCCTACGAGTACCTTGTCATGCCGTTCGGACTCACCAACGCACCGGCTACATTCCAGGCCGAAATGAACCATATTCTTAGGCCTCTACTCGACGAATGCGTGGTGGTGTACCTGGACGACATCCTGATCTACTCGAGGGACATGAAGCAGCACATCGAACACCTACGACGTGTCTTCGAGATACTTCAACAGGAGAAGTTCTAAGGCAAGCTATCCAAGAGCGAGTTTGCCTTGAAGAAAGTTCAGTTCCTTGGACACATGGTGAGCGCTCAAGGAGTACATGTGGACCCAAAGAAGATCAAAGCCGTACGTACGTGGAAGACACCAGAGAACATGAAGGAACTTCAGCAATTCCTTGGCTTTGCGAACTACTACAATCGGTTCGTGCCACAGTATGCGAAGATTGCAACACCTCTCACCAATCTACTAAAGAAGAATACACCGTTCAAGTGGGAGGATGTGCACCAGCAAGCCATGGAGCAGTTGAAGACCGCACTCACGTCCGCACCCATCCAGATCCTGTCAGATCCAGAAAAAGACTACGTCATTGAAGCTGACGCTAGCGACCAAGGAGTTGGAGCAGTCTTGATGCAAGACCAAGGGAAAGGACTACAACCAATCGCTTACCTCAGCAAAAAATTGCACGGGGCGGAACTCAACTACCCGATTGACGACAAAGAGGCCTTAGCGATCATCACCGCATTCAAGACATGGCGATGCTACCTCGAAGGGAGAAAGACCACGGTCTACACTGACCATTGCAGCATGAAGTACCTAAAGACGCAGCCGACCCTCTCCAGACGACAAGTCAGGTGGACTGACTTCCTCGAGATGCACTTCGACTACGACATCGTGTACAAGCCGGGACACAAGATTAAGGCAGACGCACTGAGCTGGTCTGGACACGTTGCCGCCATACAGATTGAGGGAATGAATCCGCTACTCAAGGGACTCTTCACGCACGGGTATACCATCGACCCCGAGATTCCCTTGGCAGAGAAAAAGAAATTGTTGCAGTGGGACCACGACATCGCACTACGCAAAGGAACAACAAAGATATGGGTACCCAACTACCCGCCTCTTCAGCAGTTGCTTCTCGAAGAATTCCATGACATGCTCTACGCTGGACACTTCGGGAGTAACAAGACTCTTGCCGGGATTGCGAAAGTCTACTACTGGCCTCACATGGCAAACGACGTGCAAAAGTTTGTCACTTCGTGCGACACGTGCCAGCGGATGAAAAGCAGTAAGCAGAAGAAAGCAGGACTTCTTCAGCCTTTACCTGTCCCGGAACAGCCTTGGCAAGTGGTCAGCTTGGATTTCATCACCGGTTTACCACCTACCAACGCGGGGCATGACGCCATCCTGGTCATCATCGACAAATTTTCAAAGATGGGACACTTCATTCCGACACATACAACCGCACGCACGGAGGAAACGGCACAGCTATTCCTCAAACACATCATCTCACAGCACGGGATCCCAACAACCCTCATATCCGACAGGGACCCCAAGTTTACTAGCAAGTTCTGGAAAGAGCGCATGTCGCTCATGGGAACACGCCTAGCAATGTCATCTGCATATCATCCCCAGACCGATGGGCAGACAGAGCGCTTGAACCAAATTGTGGAACAACTCTTGCGCGCAGCGTGCAAGGACGACATTAACAAATGGGACTTGCACTTGCCGGTGTTGGAGTTCGACTACAATAATGTGAAGCATGCGCAACAGGAGAGACCCCGTTTTTCCTCTGTTACGGACGACATCCACTAACTCCACAATAGCCGACAGTACCTGCAACTGTCCAACCCGCCCACGACTTCGTTACCACAATGCATCAGCTTTGGGATCGGACACACAAGCGTTTACATGACATACAGTCTTCACAGAAACGCTCGGCCGATCGTCATCGACGTGATCATACCATTGCGGTTGGTGATCATGTGCTTCTCGACACATGCAACCTCAACCTCGGTCACCTTCCATCTAAGTTGCGACCTCGCTTCTGCAAACCTCTCCTTGTAGAAGAGCAGGTCACTCCAGTCACATTCCGCTTGCGCCTACCAGCTACTTGGAAGATTCATAACGCCTTCCACGTGCAGCTTCTTAAACCCTATCGGGATCCAAATAAGCTGTACATGGGTCGCCAACCTCCGTCGCCGCCTCCAGTCCTCGTGAATGATGAACCTGAGTACGAGGTTGAATCTGTGCTTGCACATCGTCATCGTCGGCATGGCGCCCTGGAGTTTCTCATACGCTGGAAAGGCTATGATCCTTCTGAGGACAGCTGGGTCTCTGAAGAAGACATGAGTAACGCCCGACGTTCTCTACGCGACTATCTTGTCAAGCAGGGTGTTACATCTACCACCCAGCTTTGAGGGGGGGAAGTGTGAGAGTACGCCGACGTTCGACATATTTCTCATTTCCATATTTTTACTCCATCTTATTCTCCTTATTTTCCTCTTTCATTTGCACTTTATTTCACCTCAATCGGGCTACTATTCTATTTTCTAGAGCTTTTCGATTATTTCACTTATTTGGTATTTTCGGCACCGACATTTACATTATACGGCACCGACAGCACCGACAGTGGTGTACAAGGCATAATCTCGCCATAATCCGAAGTGCCAATGGGCTTGCATGCTTATGCGCATTTGTGATTGTTAAGAAAGTGAGGGTAGTAGGAGCTAGGTTTAGGTAGGGCCTAGGCTTAGCAGCCTAGGCCAAGGGGAAGTCGAGGTAGTTTGTGCCAAGAGAGGAAGTCGAGAATGGAAATGATGCAATATGAGAAACAAGTACAAGTTATAGTTCAGGAAGAGTGCACCACCAAGCAAGAACAAATGTATGACTACACTACAGCTAGAACTACATGCAGTTATATATAATTCTGACATCCCCCCGTAACTGCATGCAGGAATAGCTAAGTGAAAGACACAACCTGCAGGGGTACACCACAGACACAGAAAACAGCAACAGCAGGCAAGGCAGCAGAACAGGTTCGGCAGCAAAGGCGACAGCAAGGCACTTCAGCCACCCCCTTACTCTCCTCCCCCCCCGACCACGGGAGGGGCAGCAGGGAGAGAGAGGAGGCGGGCTGGCGCTGGCTGGTCACCCCCTCCATCCCCTCACCCTCCCCCTCCCCCTCCCCCCCACACTGCTGCAGGAGCAGCAGAGGGGGGAAGAGAGGAGAGGTGGAGGGACGGCTGCTGTTTGGTCTCACACCCGCCACCCCAGTGCCACTCCCCTGGCTCCCCCACACCCTCACACCCTCCCCCCCAGCGGCAGCTGCAGCAGTGGGAACGAAAGGAGGAGGAGGGGAAGGGAAGCACACCACCCATCACCCCCACACCCGCCACCCCCATACCCTCCCCCCCACGGCTGCAGGGAGACGAAGGAGGAGGGGGGGGGCGGGGAGAAAGCCGCAGAGCGGCTACAGAGGGTCGGCGCGGGTAGGGCAGGGGCGGCTGCAGCGAGTGCAGGCGCGGGGTGAGGCAGAGGCGGCTGCACCGAGTGCAGGAGCGGGGGCGGCTGCTCCAAGGGCAGGCGCTGGGTGGTGCAGGGGCGGCTGCACGGAGTGCAGGCGCGGGTGAGGCAGGGGCACCGTCGCAGACGCCAGGTGCGGGTCCGCGGCGGCTCAGGGCACCGTCGCGGGCGCCAGTGGCGGATCCGCGGCGGCTCAGGGCACCGTCGCGGGCGCCAGGGGCGGGGCCGCGGCGGCTCAGGGCACCGTCGCGGGCGCCAGGGGCGGGTCCGCGGCGGCTCAGGGCACCGTCGCGCACCACGGGGCACGCGATGGGCAGTTCAGGGCACCGTCGCATGCCACGGGGCGCACGATGGGCAGGGCACCGTCGCGTGCTACGGGGCGCGACGGGCAGGGCACCATCGCGTGCCACGGGGCGCGCGACGGGCAGAAAAGATGTCACGCGCCACCCGGGCGCAGGACAGGACGAAAATCGCCACGCGCCCGAGGCGAGCGACCGGAAAAACAGTAGCGGAAGCGTGAGGCGGGCCCACAGGCCTGGACTTAACAGTCTCTGATTCCATGTTAAGAAAGTGAGGGTAGTAGGAGCTAGGTTTAGGTAGGGCCTAGGCTTAGCAGCCTAGGCCAAGGGGAAGTCGAGGTAGTTTGTGCCAAGAGAGGAAGTCGAGAATGGAAATGATGCAATATGAGAAACAAGTACAAGTTATAGTTCAGGAAGGGTGCACCACCAAGCAAGAACAAATGTATGACTACACTACAGCTAGAACTATATGCAGTTATATATAATTCTGACAGTGATTATCTATTCTAGAAGAGCGCGTTCCCGAAGGTTCGTGTTATCTGTTGTTTCTATGCATTTCTGAGTATAAATACGCCTTGTACTCGCCTTTAGTGCAACATTTTCGAGTGGAAATTCGATCCTGTGACACACGAGATGAGTTAAAGCAGCGGCAAAGCACTCAAACTCCTCCTGCCTGTCCTCAAGGACGTCCGTGCCAAGAGCACACTCACCCCCGACGGACGGAGGACAGACAGACTCAGACTCTGACTCAGCAACAAGACTAGCGGCGTAGTCTAGACGACAGGCTGCAGCAAAGTCAACAAGCTCAACAACTAGGGCAGACGCAGCAGTGGACTCAAACGATGGGTCAGTGACAACAGTGGCCAGTAGACGCGTGACAGTAGGACTAGCAGCACGAAGGGAGTCAGACTCCGGGTCCGGACCGTCAGCAAGAGAGGACGGAGGAGGAGACGGCAGGGGGACGCGTAGTGGAGCAGTAGAAGGACGAAGTGTCATCTCGTGTGTGCCTGGGACAGGAGGAGGACGCGGACGCGGGACACGACGACCAGTGCGAACAGCGCGAACAGGCGACGAAGGACGAGACTCAGGCGACGCAAGACGAGACTCAGGCTCACGACGCTCCGTAAGCCCTCTAGTAGGTCCAGAGTAAGGAGAAGGACCAGGCAGAGGAGAGGCTGGCTCTAGCTGCGACTATGGCTGGGCAGTCTGTGGACACAGTAAGGGAAGAGTGGGACCAGTAGTGGGAACAGGCGAGAGGTCAAGAACCTGCTGAAGAAGCGGAACGAAGTACGGCCGCGGCTGCACAGCGCCTCCAGAGCCAGCAGAGACAGCACCAGTACCCCTAGCGCCAGGGTCTCCAGCTCCGACTCCCGCAGCACCACCAGCTCCAGCACCTCCAGCAGCTCCAGCTCCAGGAGCACCTCCAGCAGCAACCCCGGCAGCACCACCAGCCCCAGCAGCTCCAGTACCTCCAGTACGAGCACCTCCGGGACTAGTGTCTCCAGCTCCTCCAGCAGCTCCAGCTCCTCTAATAGTACCTCCAGCAGCTCCAGCAGCACCTCGCTGGCGTCTCCAGTAGTGAGCAAACCACTCGCGCAGCTGCTGTGGGGAGAGAGGCTCCCGCCGAGACGAGGCCCCCGCAGGAACTCCAGTAGACTTAGCACCCCCAGTCTCGGCGACCGCAGGCTCAGCACCGTCAGACTCAGCACCCCCAAGCTCCACACCCTCAGACTCAGCAACCCCAAGCTCAGCACCCCCAGACTTCACACGCTCAGGCTCAGCACCCCCAGGCTCCACACACTCAAGCGCAGCACCCCCAGGCTCCACACGCTCAGGCTCGGCACCCCCAGGTTCCACACGCGCAGGCTAGGACCCCCAGGCTCCACAGACTCAGGCTCAGCACCCCCAGCAGCACCACCAGAGTCAACCGCTACCTCGACAGGCTCGACAGCGTCTACCTGGGACACACCTGAGGGAGCAAGACCCTGAGGGGGGAGGGGGTCTACCGGAGGAGGACCTGGGGCAAGGAAGAGCGGCGGGGGGGGGAGAGAAGCAGTGCGGTAGGGAAGAGGCGGTAAAAGGGAACCGACTCGTCGAAAGTGACGTCCTGAGAGGGCAGGACAAGGCGCGAGGTGGGGTGGTAAAACTGCCAGCCATGCGCGTCAGGGACAAAGCCAAGTAGGGCAGTGCAGCGCGGCTCGGCTGGGCGGCGTGGCGCGGCTGGGCGGCGCGACCCGGCGGAGCGGCGCGGCTCGGCTGGGCGGCGCGGCTCGGCAGAGCGGCCAGCAAGCAGCAGGCGCGGGTGGCGCGCTTAGGGTGGGTGCTCACTAGGGGCGAGCAGGGTAGGCGCGACGGCGGGGCCTCATCGGCGGCGGCGGCCGCAACGGCGGGTGCAGGCGCGACGGCGGCAGTAGGGCCGCGACGACAGCAGCAGGTTCGACGGCAGCAACGGAGGGGCCGCGTCGGCTGCTGCAGGTCACGGGGCCACGACAGCGGCCGCAGGGCAGGGGCCGCGACGGCGGCTGCAGGACAGGGGCCGCGACGGCGGATGCAGGTAAGGGGCCGCGACGTGGGGCGGCAGGTCAGGGGCCGCAACGGCGGCAGCAGGTCAATGAAGCGACGAAGGGCGGCAGGGCAGGGCCGCGACGTACGGCGGCAGGGCAGGGCCGCGATGGCCAGCAAAGCAAGGCCGCAACGGGCGGCGGGTCAGGCCGCGACGGGCGGCGACAAGGCAGGGCCGCGACGGGCAGGGCCACGACGGCAGGGCAGGCGCTCGACGGCGCAGGTGAGGCAGGCGCGAGGCGCGCGACGGGGCAGACAGGCGCGGCAGCGCGCTTCGGGCAGGGCAGGAAAAAGAAAATCGTGGTGGGCCCTTTAAAAATTCGTTCTTACTAGGGAACCTGCTCAGAATACCATGTTGAAATAAAGAACAAGGAATTATTGCATTGAGCAGCATGAGGAGAACAAGTAGGAAACCCTTAAGTGTTGTACCCCATATGAACTACCCCACTACATCTTACACAGACTATAGCATATAAGTTTGACAGATAGCTACTCCTTCCGCAAACCGGCGGCTGTGGTGCACGACTCCGAAGCAGGGTCGTACCAGACTGAGGTACCACGCCGTAGTAGTACTCCTGTCCACTCACCCGTCAATCGCTCTTTGATATCATTTTTTATATCGCTTGCATGACCTATTCTGAACGTGTTTTGAGATCATTCCCCGTTTTAGAAATTATTCTTCCATGCATTCAGTTTCCCTTGACGTGCAATTCAAGTTGGCCGCCGTGTGGCTGCAGGGTAAGACGGTGGTGGTGGGCGGAAAGTGGAGGGCGAGTCCGTGGCGGTACAACGTTCTCTACTGGAAGCAACCCACCGTCCACCCTGGTGACGTCCTCGGTAAGCGCAATGATCGTGGCAAGGCTACCGATTTGGCGAGACAAGCCGTGGACTATCTGGCGACCATGCTGTTATAGTCACAATAGGATGTGCCTAAAACGAAAGATAGAGAGCACAGACGGATTTCTGCACAGCGGCTTCAAACGTTGATAGCGTTCTGCTCACAGCTGCAAATGACTTGATTCAAATTGGATCTGGAGCGTCTTTACGTCGTCTACAATTATCAATTTAGATTGCACGATTTGATAAAGAATTGACGACACAGCGTCGGTTTGAACGAACGGTACTATGGCAGCCACTATAGTCTTAGAACACAAGATAGGAAGAGTTACGAGTTGGGAATGACTCCCAGCTCCTACAAACCCCAAGAGCCGAGGTACAGTGATGTGGAACAGTGCCACACTGTCCCCAACCACGAAGGGTCTCGAAACTACCCTTCACTAGGGCCTACACCAAGTGAAATGTTACACTACACAAAGTAATGTAACTATCTTCAATATCTTGAGGTGTACCCTTTTGGCAAGCTTCGAAATCACTTGAGGCTTGACACCAAGGCTCGGGCTCTTCATCACAAACTCATCCTTGAGTTCTTGATGGGTCTGCTGCACACACCTGCGACACGCCGAACGTTCGACACAGGACAAAATAGAAACCGCGCACGACAAAATAGAAACCGCGCGCGAGACACAAACGACCGCGTAACACGCGTCTAGCGATAACTCGCTATTGACTCGACACACACACTCGACATCATGACTCAACATTCACACACAATTATAAGCATGAAATATATATATTATCCCATGCCCTCATACCATTCCATACACACACACATTCACGCACACGGACAACAAGCCGAGTGCAAACCGTAGGGTTGCACCAACAAACTCCCCCTCGGATTGTTGGCCTTAGGATATGTTGCTCTCTCAGTTCAGAGCCATCCCAGCCAGCTTGCAACACTTCCAATGCTGCTGCTCCACCAGCCTCTTGGTCATCATGTCAGCCGGCTGCCCCGTGGTCTTCACGTAGCGCAACTCAACTTCACCCGCGGTTACCATGCTCCTCGTCCAATGCCACTTCACCCTCATGTGCTTCGTGAGTCCATGCAACACAGGGTTCTTAGCAAGAGCAATGGCACCCTGGCTGTCACAGTACAGTGGGGTAGGTCCTTGCTGCTCCTCCCCCAATTCAGCCAACAAACGCCGCTGCCACACAATCTCCCGTACGGCACGGAAGAGTGCCATGTACTCGGACTCCACCGAGCTCAAAGCTTGGTCAACCTGCTTCTTGCTCTCCCAAGCAGTTGGGCCTCCACCAACACAGCATATGAAGCCTCCCACACTTGTCATGTCCTCTGGTTCTGATGCATATGAAGCATCCGAGTAGGCGGTGAGGAACAAACGCCCGGGTTCAACACCATCCGCGCCCTTTTGGCGCCTTTGTGCCGCCGCCGAGTATTGCAGCCCAACGGTCGGTGTTTGGCCAAGATACTTGGCCACCCTCATTCCAGCTGCTACCTGCTCCTCATTAGGGCATTGCACAACCCTAGCCAGCTGCCCGGTAGCAAACGCGACGTCCGGTCGGGTGTTTACCGCCGCATACATGAGGCTGCCCACCAACGAGTGAAATCGGCGCCTCTCCTCTTCACCAACGCTCTCCTCCTCTGGTCCCTTCACACACTTGAACCCAGAGGGAAAGGGTGTAGCCACATGGCCTTCACTCTGCCCAAAGTTGGCAGCCAATGCCTCCAGGTACTTTCGTTGATGCACCCGCATGCACCGCTTCTCCACATCTCGTTCGATGTGGAGCCCAAGGTAGAAGCTCACGTCACCAAGGGCCTTGCACTTGAACTTGTCTTGAAGCTTCAGCATCACCTCCTTCACAAGGTCAGAAGAGGGTGAGAAAATGAGGATGTCATCCACATAAACCACCATGAAACTCCTCTGCTCCCCCTCGCCAAGCATGAACAAGGAGTGATCGGCCGTTGAGGGAGTGAAGCCGATCCCCTCCAACACTTCGCGCAGCTTCATGTACCATTGCCTAGGGGCCTGCTTCAGCCCATAGAGGGCCTTCTTCAGCTTCCACACTCTGCCACTACCATCATCAAACCCCTCTGGCTGCGCCATAAAAATCTCCTCCTCAAGGATGCCGTTAAGGAATGCCGTTACGATGTCCATTTGCTTTACTACCCATCCTTTGATGGCGGCTCCCGCGAATAGGGTTCGCAGCGTCGTCGGCTTCACCACAGGGGCAAACAGCTCCTTGAAGTCCACCTTCTCCTTCTGCTGGTACCCCTTGGCTACAAGCCTAGACTTGTAGCGCTCGATCTTGCCGTCGGCATCCGACTTGATTTTGAAGAGCCACTTGGACGTTATCGCCGTACGCCCCTCCGGTAGCTCCACCAATTCAAACGTGTCATTCTCCTCGATGCTCTTCAGCTCACTCTCCATGGCCTTCTTCCACTCCTCAGCATCACTACTCTCCAAAGCCTCCTTGAGAGTTGCTGGTTCTCCCGGCATCTCCACCAGAGAGAAGAACGCGAAGGCACACTCCTCGTAGTCACTCTCCTCGTCGTCTCCGACCATCATTGCCGCTCCGGCCAGGGCTGTCTTGCCCTGCTTTCCTGGCGCATCATAGGTCAGCCTATTAGGGGGTTGAACTCTCCTCTTCCCCCTTCCTTCCTCCTCAGCTGCAGGGACTTGAAGGCCTTGGCGTTGCTGCGGTGTGGCTCGAATCCGTGGAGCACTCGTAGTACGGGAAGGGAGTGACGGTGCACGCTCGCTCACTTGCTGCACCTCCTCCTCTTCTTCCTCTGCATCATTGGCCTCCTCTCCCCCATTCACAAGGGAGGATTGCCTTGTGGTTGTGCTGCCGCTGCTCAGCTCCAAAGGCAGCTCCACATGCTCCAAACCGGAACTCTTCACCTCCCCAAACCGCACGCCTATCTTCGCCTCATTCTCCGCCTTCCAATCCTTGTACATGAAGTTCTCCATGAACTTGCAGTCCCTGCTCACCAAGAACTTCTTGGTGAATGGGTCCCAAAGAAGCCATCCCTTGCTGTTTTGAGCCATGCCCAAGTGCACGGCCCACACCGCCTTGGCACCAAGCTTGTTGTGCCGAAGATGCTTAGGCACGAGCGCCATGCACATGCACCCGAACACCCGAAGCATATCCACCTTTGGCTTCCTTCCTAGCCACTCCACATAGGGCACCCATTTGTCTGCTCCCACATGAGTCAAGGCTCTGTTCTTGGCCACACACGCGCTCTGCACCGCATCAGGCCAGAAATAGTCGGGTAGCCCGGCTTCAATGAGCAACCCGCGTGCCGCCTCCGTGATTGTGCGGTTCGCTCGCTCGGCGATGCCGTTCATTGCAGGGGAGTATGGCATGGTGAGGGAGTGCCGAATACCATTCTTCTTCAGCCACAACCCAAACTCCTTGCTCAGGAACTCTCCCCCTCGATCGGTGCGGATTGACTTGACTAGACGGTCTTGTTGCCGCTCCACCATCGGGAACCAATCCGTCTTCAACGTTTCAGCCACGTCGCTCTTCTTGGCCAGCACGTACACCCAAGTCATGCGGGTGTAGACGTCGACAATGGTGAGAAAATACTCAGCTCCAGCAGCTCCAAGCTTCAGGGGGCCCACCACGTCCATCACCACCTCATCAAGCGGTGCCTTTGCCGTTGCCTCCGAACTAGGGAACGGAAACCGGGTGAACTTGGCTTGAATGCACGTCGGGCAGCCAAGCACCTCATCGGGCTCCCCCTTCACACATATGCCAGCAACCATCTCATTCTTCACTAGCTGCTGCAAGATGGGCAGGGCCACATGCCCCATGCGCCGATGCAAGGTGAGCCAATCACACTCCCCCGTAGCCGAAGTTGGATTGGAGAATGCCGCGCTCGCAATAGCGCCCCACATACTCTCTCCGTAGTCCTCCTCCGCTGCTGCCTCTGGGTTCTCCTCACCCTTTTGCTGCTCCTTGGTTGCTGCACCACTCTCCTTAGGTTCACTGAACTTGCTGGTCCCTCCAGGTTTGCTCTTCTTGAGCTCATTCTCCTTAGCGCGACCGTTCGCGCCATCGTCGCTACCGACCGCTCCATCCTTGGTGCTGATGCTTGCTGCCACTTGCCTCTCCTTAGGCATAGGGACCACTGGGATCTGCCACATCTCGTTGTAGACATCCCTGTCCTCATGAAGGTCCCAAAGAATTCGATCGCCAAGCCTTGCGGTGTAGGTCTTGGCTCCCTTCGAGTTCGTGTCCATGCCGGCCTTTGCCAACCGCCGCACGGAAATCAGGTTTGCAGCAAGGCTGGGCACCCAAAGCACGTTCTTGAGGCCCACCATCTTCCCATCAGCACCCTTGAACATGGCCTTGCCCATGCCTTTCACCTCTGCTCGCTGCCCCAAAGCCGATGTGACATGCTTCACCGGTGACGGCTCGAGTTCGGTGAGCAAGTCCGGGCGAGGTGTCATGCTATAGGTAGCGCCACTATCAATCACCCAATAGTCCAGGGGGTGTAGGGTCACCTTCCCCACAGCTGCTGGCTCCTCAAAGCCTTCATCCTTCTCTGGACCAGCCGGTACTTGCGTCGACACGAAGTAGAATAGACCCGGGTATCGATCGTCGCTCGGGTCCTTGTCGTTGTCTCCGCTCTTCATGTTTGCAGCTCCGCCACCACGACCGCCACGGCCTCCACGGCCTCGTCCTCTCCCTCCTCCTGCTCCTCTACCCTCTTGGCCTTGAGCAGGGGTCCAACCATCAGGGAGTTTGTAGCAGTTGCGCCACATGTGTCCGCTCTTGAGGCAATAGTGACACTCGCCGTCGAATCGGCCGCGACCGCGTCCGTAGCTCTTGTCGTCGCTGCCGTAACCGCCACTCCTGCGGCCTCCGCCGAAGTTGCTGCCACCAAACCTTCCTCCCCCTCGTCCTCTGCGTCTTCCTCGACCATATCCACGGCCGATGCTCGCTGCCCCAGCGCCATCCGCACTCGCCAACTCACGGCGGCGGAAATCCTCTTGAAGGATAGCTCGCTTCACGTCTTCAAGCGAGAGGCGGGGCAAGTCGCGATTAAGGTTGATGATGAGCGAGGACCATGACTCTGGGAGTAAGGCCAGCAACTTGGTCTTCTTTTGGAGCTCACTGTAGTTCAAATCAGCTCCCTCAAGCCGCGTCAACAAGTCGAAGAATTTCTGCACCCCTTCTTCAACCGCTTCGTCTTCTTCAATTCGTAGTGCCGCCATTTGCCGTTCCAACACCACCGCTACCGCCGCTGTTGCAGGAGCATGTAAACCCTTGAGAGCAGCCCATGCCTTTGGTCCTTTCTCTGGTTCACGCTGGAATGGCTTGATGTGACGGATCTGACTGCTCCCCAACGCTTGCCCAAGTAAGAGATAGCCTTGTGCGCTCTTCCGCACCCACGGGCTCTTCTCCGGGTCGTTCTCGGGGCGCTTCTCCGTTCCTTCCATCACCTCCAGCAGGTCATAGTGGTCAAAGATGTTCTCCATCTTGAAGGACCATTCAGCAAAGTTGTCACCGTTGAACTTGTCAAGCCCAAACACCCTAGGCTCATCCCTAGGTGGGCCAAGACTTGGTTGCATGGGCGCCATGGCTGAATCACGGGGTTGGCCTTGAGCTTGAGCTTCTCCACTGCCACCAGCACCTCTGCCACCCCTTTCCTCAGGTCCAGACATTGTCGAAACTGCTCCAAGGGGCTCTGATACCACTTGTTATGGTCACAATAGGCTTGAATGTGCCTAAAACGAAAGATAGAGAGCACAGACAGATTTCTGCACAGCGGCTTCAAACGTTGATAGCGTTCTGCTCACAGCTGCAAATGACTTGATTCAAATTGGATCTGGAGCGTCTTTACGTCGTCTACAATTAGCAATTTAGATTGCACGATTTGATAAAGAATTGACGACACAGCGTCGGTTTGAACGCACGGTACTATGGCAGCCACTATAGTCTTAGAACACAAGATAGGAAGAGTTACGAGTTGGGAATGACTCCCAGCTCCTTCAAACCCCAAGAGCCGAGGTACAGTGATGTGGAACAGTGCCACACTGTCCCCAACCACGAAGGGTCTCGAAACTACCCTTCACTAGGGCCTACACCAAGTGAAATGTTACACTACACAAAGTAATGTAACTATCTTCAATATCTTGAGGTGTACCCTTTTGGCAAGCTTCGAAATCACTTGAGGCTTGACACCAAGGCTCGGGCTCTTCATCACAAACTCATCCTTGAGTTCTTGATGGGTCTGCTGCACACACCTGCGACACGCCGAACGTTCGACACAGGACAAAATAGAAACCGCGCACGACAAAATAGAAACCGCGCGCGAGACACAAACGACCGCGTAACACGCGTCTAGCGATAACTCGCTATTGACTCGACACACACACTCGACATCATGACTCAACATTCACACACAATTATAAGCATGAAATATATATTATCCCATGCCCTCATACCATTCCATACACACACACATTCACGCACACGGACAACAAGCCGAGTGCAAACCGTAGGGTTGCACCAACATCTCTCTCTCTCTCTCTCTCTCTCTCTCTCTCTCTCTCTCTCTCTCTCTCTCTTCCCCTCTCCCTCCCTCTTTCTCACAGGAGTGCCAGTGTGTGTGCGTGCATAAACACGCGCCTGCGTGTTTACTTGCATATGTGCGTGCTCAGTTCGTTTTTGCCCATATTTTGTCTGTCTGCATGTTCAGGTTCAGAGTGCCAAGTTCAGCAGCAGGAACCACATTATACTTTGGCTGCAGTGTATCAGGTCATTGCCTTGCAGGGAAGATGAAGGCGGCTATTAAAATCAGTGCATGATTGCTGTTCTAGGCGCAATCTTACCGTACATTAAACTTGTAGTATTTCTTGTAACTATACCACTTACTCCTATCTTGGTATGGATTATGATGCTTTCTACATACGGTTTTAGTTGTAACATGTTTGACCTTTACTGTAAGGAATTTTTCCGGATTCCTTACTGGGTGGGTCACACTGTACGCGTACAACCCCGGTTTTCGGAAAACCAGGCTCGGTCCGCCGACCTCGCCTTCCGAGCCACCACCGCGTCGCCTTCGGGTTTTCCAAACCCCGAACCTGCACCCAACCATCTCGCGACCCCGCGACCTCGGCCTAGCTAGTTTCGCTATATTAGTCCTAGGCCTCGTTGTGTTCTCAGACGTTGTAATCACTTCCGCATTATTGAGTTCTGCACACTCTTTCCTTTCACAACTCATAACACTTGGTATCAGAGCTACTTTCCTAGGTTACCCTCGCGTTTCCGGGGTAGTTTGTAGAAGGGGAGCGATGACTTGGTGGGCTGTAAAGCGGTCGGCCCGTGGAATAGATCCGATTATTCCACTCCGACTACGATAGCATTTACGCCTTCACCGAAGTCAGAAAAATCGCGAGCCAACCCTTGCCCGTTCAACGAAGCCTGAGGCACATGGAACAGGCTGAGTTTAACGAGTTCATGCAACAGTTCCGTGCGATGCAGGCCAACTTGCAGGGTATGACTGCAGAGATGGAGCGTCTACGGAAGGAAAACGCCGAACTACACCAGGCGCGTGGTGAAGCGCGCCAGGAGTCGCCTGTCGTGGACAACGCAAGTAGCAGCACTGCACCAGATGAGCGGGTCTGGAGCGAGCTGGAAGGCGAGATAGATGCGGATGAGGCAAGGCAGGCGCAACAGCAGCAGTCACCGCAACAGTCGCATGCAGCCCCGACACGTGCAGCAGCGACGACGACGGCGGCGCCAACAGCGATGCCAACGGTCCCAGTGGCAGCAACGGCTTTGACAACTGTTAAAATCAAGCCGACAAACCCGCCCCCGTTTAACCCAAGTGACAAATTCGTCACTGTTTCTGCATGGTTGTTCGGCGTGAAAGTGTTTTTCAATGCTGCTATGATTTATGACGATGCCACCCGCATTAATTTTGCAGTTTCACTGTTGCGAGGACCTGCGCTGGAGTGGTGGAGGCGAAAGCTGCAAGACGAAGGGACTTCGGCAGGAATAGCACGTGTGAACGACGTGACTTCAACACCTGTCACGCATCGAGCAGCATCAATTTTCGGGACGGCTACGATACGCACATGGAGGGAGTGGGGCGCCGCCTTGCGAACCAGGTTCGAGCACATATCCGCCTCGGACTCTGCTCACATGAAGCTGCGTGCCTGGAAGCAGCTGACATCGGTCCAAGACTATACCAGCACATTCTGCAACTTGGCGGACCAGGTGGACAACATGAGCGACGCAGAGCGGTTGGATCGCTATGTGGCGGGCCTGAAATATGAGATACAGTACGAGGTCCGACGAACGCGGCCACGCAGCTTCAACGATGCCGTCCGAGAAGCCGAGTCAACGGATGCACTGATACAGTGGGCGAGATCGAGCTCCCGGGAGGGCCCTCGGTTTCGTGGATCGACTCATCAGCCCACGATCAACGGCGTGGATGCACCAAGCCGAGCCCTTGGGCCGTGCTTTATATGCAACCAGCTGGGCCACCTGAAAAAAGACTGCCCGAGGCTTAAGCAGGGGAAGAAGAACGACGGAGAAGGGTCGGGAAAAGATGTGAGTCAGTAGCAGACGGGCCCCCTTCTGACGAGACCCTGTCGCCCGACAATCACCATCCACACCGGGTCGTGGTACCGATCAGAGCTATCGACCAGAACCGGACGAATAACGTGGGTGAACACGTGGACTACCCTGTGCTGGTGGTGGGGAGGGTTAACGGTTATAAAATAAAAATCTTCGTTGACGGTGGGGCGAGCCACAGTCTCTTCAACCTGGCAACGGCCAAAAAAATTGGGGTGAAGCTGACCAGGTGTCTGCCGGAGATCGATGCAAGGTTGGTGGACGGAACACCGCTGGCCATCCGAGATGAGGCGCGAAAAATTCGGATACAGTGTGGCGACAAATTCGGGTTTGGCATGAAGATGTTGGCGACGACGTTGGACGGCTGCGATGTGCTGTTGGGGAGAGATTGGCTGCAGCGCTTCAATCCGACGATCGACTGGACGACTGGGGCGTGCATCGTGCGAGGATATGGAGGGAAGGCGACGCTTCCGAAATGGACGGAACCAGAGCCGGTGACGACACGTGTCAACGCGGTCAACATGGCACGAGCGATGAGCAGCGGAGCTCAGGCCTTCTTGGTGCACCTGTACGAGGTGGCAGCTTCTGAGAATCGCGGACATCGACACCCTCTGCGCAGCAGTCCCTGAGGAGTTGGCGAGCATTATTCGGAGGTATCCCGAAATTTTCGCGGATGACCTCCCGGATGGCCTGCCCCCCCAGCGCCCTGAAGATCATCGGATCCAGCTGGAGCCAGGCGCGCAACCTACTGTTCGGACACAGTGGCGGCTCAGCCAACCAGAGCTCACCGAGTTGCGGAGCCAGCTGGATTACCTGCTCGCCAAAGGATTTATCCAGCCAAGCACGTTGCCGTATGCAGCGCCGATACTGTTCACGCCGAAAAAGGACGGGGGCCTACGCATGTGCATTGATTATCGGGCGCTGAATCGGGTCACGATAAAGTCGCGTTACCCGATCCCGCGAACTGTCGATCTGCTGGATCAACTTCGCGGAGCTCGATATTTCTCGAAAATCGACCTGCGAGGAGGCTACCACCAAATTCGCGTGTTCGCCGACGACTGCCCGAAGACAGCCTTTCGCACACGCTACGGCAGTTACGAATTTACAGTTATGCCGTTCGGACTGACAAACGCGCCCTCGACGTTCCAGCTGACGATGAACGGGATCTTCCTGGACATGTTGGATAAAAAGGTTATCGTGTACCTGGACGACATTCTGGTGTACAGCGCGACAAAAGAAGATCATTTACGGGACTTAGAGGAGGTGTTCCGGCGCTTACAGGGGCATCGGCTGATTACGAAGGGGTCTAAGTGCGAGTTCCTAAAACCGGAGTTGGAGTTTTTGGGGCACGTAGTTTCCGGCGAAGAGATTAAGATCGACCCGCGTAAGGTGGACGCCATTCTTAAGTGGAAGCCGCCTGCTAATATCCCTGAATTGCAGAGTTTTCTGGGGTTTGTTAACTACGTTCGCCGTTTTGTACCTATTATGGCAGGGATAATCAAGCCGCTGACCGACCTGCTGCATCACGACAGTCATTTTCGGTGGGAGGAGAGGGAGCAGTCCGCCTTCGACGCACTCAAAAACATTTTAGGTTCGCCCCCGGTCCTCCGCCTCGCTGACCCATCTCGACCGTTCGAAGTCGTCACGGACGCCAGCGATTTTGCCGTCGGCGCCGTCCTGCTACAGGACTTCGGCAACGGGCTGCAACCCATCGCCTACGAATCACGCAAGATGCAGCCACCCGAGCGCAACTACCCGGTCCACGACAAGGAGATGCTGGCCATTGTCCACGCATTTCGCACCTGGCGCTGCTACCTCACGGGAGCCGACGTGACAATTCGGACCGACCACAAATCGCTACAGTACATGCGCACGCAACCGACACTCAACCCGCGACAAATCCGGTGGTTGGACTTCCTCGAGTCCAATTTTCGGTACACCATCACGTACAAGAAAGGCGCCAACAACATCGCCGACGCCCTCACCCGACCATCCATGCAGAACGCGGCGGTACTAATCGCCCACACCAACCCGATGCTGACGGGACTATTCACCCATGGCTACAAGATCGACAGGTTTTTTCGGAACCCGCAACAACAGGCTGCCACACTGCACGGCAAATACTACTTAAAAGCCGGTACGAACCGGATTTGGGTACCATCATACCAGCCTTTACGGGAGTTGCTGACGCAAGAGGTCCACGACTCCAACCTTTCCGGGCATTTCGGCACCGACAAAACACTGAAGCTGCTGCAGCGGAATTATTTCTGGCCGGACATGCCCACCGATGTGCAGCGCTACGTGTCAACTTGCCCGACCCGCCAAGCAATGAAGTCGTCGCGACAAAGGCCAGCCGGACTGCTGCAACCCCTCGCGCCACCCGAACGACCGTGACAACAGGTGACGATGGATTTCGTCACGGGGCTTCCAGCTGGCACGACTGGCAACGACTCGGTTATGGTCGTCGTCAATCGCCTGACGAAAATGGCGCATTTCACACCATGCTGAACGACGATCACAGCCGAAGATACAGCGAAACTCTTCATCTCCACCGTCGTACGCCTACACGGGTTACCATCGGCGATCATCAGCGATCGAGATCCGAAATTTACGTCGAAGTTCTGGCAGGAGACATGGGCACTGTACGGTACCCGCCTGCAGTTTTCGTCGTCATACCACCAGCAAACCGACGGACAGACGGTGAGAAGAAACGAGGGATGAATGAACTATGAATGAATTGGGTACAAGTACTAACCCTAATTGGGTTGTACCCCTTATTGGCTACCCCACTATAGTCTACACAATATGCATGAGCTATAATGTTCTGACACACCCCCATAGGCAAAGTGGGGGAGAACAAGGGGTCACAAGACCAGTCAAGCAAAGTAAAGCAAAGCAAGCTCAGGGTGGATCACAAAGTCACCACACATTCCGAGCACAAGTTCAAGGCCACAAGGCCAGTTCACATGCAGGAGTACATATATATAAAAAGGCTAGACAAGCAAGAGCAGGTATATATATATGTAACAGTACAAGCAAGGTCAAGAGGTGAGCAAGTGAGGCAAGGTAGGCACAAGGCCCAGCTGAGTACAGAAGCGCTGATGGTCACAAGGCGCAAGCGCCTTGGTGAAGATATCAGCAGTGTTGGCCTCAGAGGCCACGTACGCAAGACGCAGCTGACCACGCTGCTGCAGCTCACGAGCAAGAAAGTAGCGGAGAGCAATGTGCTTCGTTCTGTGCTCCAATCGCTGCTCCCGACACAAGGCCAGCATGGCCTTGTTGTCTACGTACAGCACTGGAGGAGAACGAGGCGGCTCTCCGAGGTCAGTCAGCAGGTAGGTGAGCCAGCGAAGCTCCTGTGCAGCCATGGCTCCTGCGTAGATCTCAGCCTCACAACTGGAGCCGAGAACAGAAGACGAGCGAGTAGCCCGCCACGAAACAGAGCCGGAACCAAGGCTGAAGGTGTAACCCTGTGACGACCGCTGCGTAGCCTGGTCGTCAGCCCAAGAAGCGTCTGCGTGCCCAGTAAGGACCACTGGACTCTGCCCTCCAAGCACAAGCCCCATGCCCGACGTACTGCACAAGTAGCGCAACACCCTCTTCGCTGCAGCCATGTGCTCCGGTCTATGTCTCCCAGGAGCAACATAGCGTGCGAGAATGCTAAGAGGGTATGCAAGGTCAGGTCGTGTGCAGGTCATCAGGTACATGAGGCAGCCAACAAGCTCTGGGTACGGGCCACTCGACTCTACGGACTCATCCGAAGGCAGAGCTGAGAGCGAGTGGCGAGTAGACAGAGGAGTGGCCTGAGGCGAGGAGTACGTGAAGCCGAAGCGCTGAAGGACCTGCTGCACCATGTGTGACTGAGTCAGGGTAATGGTGCGCTGTGCTCTGTCCCGGGTGATCTGCAAGCCAAGGTAGCTGCGCAGTTCACCCAGGTCTGTGCACGTGTGTCTCTTCTGCAGCTCGGACTTCACGTGGGCGAGTCCAGTAGTGTCAGCTGTGGCAAAGACCAAGTCGTCGACGTACACGAGGATGTAGAACGGCGGCAAAGAAGTGTCGGTGCGCAGAAACAGCGACGGGTCGGCAGTAGAGGGAGCAAACCCAAGAGCCGCAAGTGTAGTCCTCAGTGTGTCGTGCCACTCACGCGGTGCCTGGCGGAGACCGTAGACTGGCCGCCGTAGGCTCCACTGGGTGCCAGGAGGAAAAGACCCAGTGAAACCAGGTGGGCGACGCAGCCAGATCTCCTCGTGCAGGCTGCCCTGCAAGAAAGCAATGCTGAAGTCAAGAGAGTGTAGCTCGTAGTCACGGTGAGCAGCTACGTGCAGCAGTACCCGAAGAGTGGTCATCTTCGGGGTGGGAGAGAAGGTCTGAAAGGTCTTCAGCAACTCCCTGCCGCTGACTGAAGCCACGAGCCACGTAACGCGCCTTGAAGACAGGCGGAGAACCCGGCGGTCGCTTCACCCTGAAAATCCACATGCCACTGACGATGTTCGCCCCAGGAGGGGGAACAGCGTCAACGTAGGTGCCTGTGGACTTCCAGGAAGCCATCTCTGCGTCCATAGCTGCCTGCCACTGAGAGGAGTAGGGACCCTCTATCGCCTCCGCGTAAGAGCGCGGAGTCGGGATGTCAAGTGCATCCGGGTCTCCCTCAGGGGTAAGCAGTACGGACACGAGATGAGGTGAAGCAGCGGCCAAGCACTGGAACTCCTCCTGCCTGTCCTCAAGGACGTCCGTGCCAAGGGCACACTCACCCCCGACGGACGGAGGACAGACAGACTCAGACTCAGCAACAAGACTGGCGACGTAGTCTAGGCGACAGCGAGCAGCAAAGTCGACGAGCTCAGCAACTAGGGCAGACGCAGCAGTGGACTCAAAGGAAGGGTCAGTGACAACAGTAGCAAGGAGACGCGTGACAGTAGGACTGGCAGCACGAAGAGAGTCCGACTCCGGGTCGGCAAGAGCAGGAAGAGAAGACTCAGGAGGAGAAGGCAAAGGGGCACGCAGAGGAGCAGTGGACGGACGCAGAGACATCCGGTGCGTGCCAGGGACAGGAGGAGGACGCTGACGCGAACCGCGACCACTAGTGCGAGCAGCACGGACAGGCGACGCAGGGCGAGACGCAGGCTCACGACGCTCAGCAAGACCTCCAGTAGGACCAGTGTAGGGAGACGGAGCAGGCAGTGGGGAGGCCGGCTGTAACTGTAACTGCGACGGGACAGGCTGTGGACACTCTAAGGGAGGAGGAGGACCAGTAGAAGACGGGAGACCAAGAACCTGCTGAAGGAGCGGAACGAAGTACGGCCGAGGCCGCGCGGCGACTCCAGGCACAGTAGGGACAGCACCAGCACCCCCTGTGGCAGCACCAGCACCAGTAGCAGCTCCAGCTCCAGTACCCCCAGCAGCACCAGCAGTACCCCCAGCAGGACCGCCTCCAGGACCGACAGCAGTAGTCTCCGCGCCAACACCCGCAGCAGCTCCAGCTCCAGAAGTACCCGCAGGTCCAGCAGCTCCAGTACGCCCAGTACGAGCACCTCCGGGACCCGTGGCACCAGCTCCCTCAGCAGCAACAGAAACTCTAGTACCCGCAGCTCCTCCAGCTCCAGTAGCTCGCCTCCAGCGCCAGGCAAACCACTCACGCAGCTCCTGTGGAGAGAGTGGCTCGCGGCGAGAAGAAGCACCCGGAGAACCGCCAGGCACAGCACCAGCAGGCCCAGCTCCCTCAGGCTCCGCACCCCCAGGCTCAGCACCTCCAGGCGTAGCACCCCCAGGCTCAGCACCCCCAGGCTCAGCACCCCCAGGCGTAGCACCCCCAGACTCAGCACCCCCGGGCTCAGCACCCCCAGTCGTAGTACCCTCAGGCTCAGCACCCCCAGGCGTAGCACCCACACGCTCAGCACCCCCAGAGTCAGTACTCCCGGGCTCAGCACCCTCAGCAGCACCAGAGTCACCAGCGACCTCGACAGGCTCAACAGCGTCTACCTGGGACACACCTGAAGGGGCAGGACCCTGAGGGGGGAGGGGGTCTACCGGGGGGGGACCTGGTACAAGGAAGAGCGGTGGCGGGGGGAGGGACGGAGTGCGGTAGGGGAAGAGCGGTAGTAGGGGACCGACTCGTCGAACGTGACGTCCTGGGAGGACAGAACACGGCGAGAGGTGGGGTGGTAGAACTGCCACCCTGGGGCGTCAGGGGGGAAACCCAGGAAGACGCAAGGAGCAGCACGAGGGGACAGCTTGTCCGCAGACAAGTCGCGGACAAACGCCCGAGATCCCCAGACACGGAACGCAGACGCATCGCCAACCTTCCCCGTCCACAGCAAGGCTGGGGAGGTCTCCGGCATGGAGACCCTGGGGTGAAGGTTGATCTGATGCGCGGCGTACCGAACCGCAAACGGCCACAGAAAATGGGGGGCAGCTGCATGCATCATGGACGTACGGGCGATGTCCATGACCATGCCAATGCGGCGCTCAGCAATCCCATTTTGCTGTGGAGAGTCCGGAATCGTGAAGGTCTGGCGGATGCCTCGTGCACGACAGTAGGCTCGCAGAAGGCCAGAGGAGAACTCTCCGCCTCTGTCAGAGTGCAGACGCAGAACAGGAAAGTCCGAGCCGAAGCTCCGCCTGAGCTGGAGACGAGCTGCGCGGATCCAGTCGATCAACACCTCAGTGACATCACCCTTGCTGCGCAAGGGGAAGACTGTGGTGTAACGCGAGTAGTCGTCAACCACCAGCAGGAAGTAGCGCTCGTGACCCTGTCCACGGACGCGGGCCGGGCCCCACACGTCCATGTGAAGTGTCTGCAGCGGGGCCTCTGTCGGAGGAAACTGGGAGGAGTGAGGGGCAGCCCGCTGCCGCCCCTCGACACAGGGGACGCAGGTAGGGCCAGACCCCGGAGGAAGGGGAGGGAGGGACCGGGGAAGACCAGAGACAAGGACACGGGAGGCCATGCCTCGGAGACGAAGCAGGGAGGGGTGACCAAGGCGGTGGTGCCAGAGGAGAGTCTCGTGAGACAGGAGGCGACACGAACAGGGGGCAGACTCAGGACCAGACCTGGACGCTGCAGCAAACACCTGACCCGACGCAGCTACCTGACCAGACGCAGTGACTGGAGGAGACTCAGTGGTCAGGGTGTACAGGCTCGACCCCGGCCGACGGGTAAACGTGGCCAGGTGTCGGCCTGTCCGAGCGTCCGTGCAGTGGGTCACCCGCTGACTCGCAGGAGTGAACTGGTGAACCCCCGCATCCTGTAGGTCAGCACCACTCACCAAGTTCGTAGAGAACGAGGGGAGGTAAAGACCAGACAGGGTGCCAGAGGGGGCCGCCGGACACGGGAGGACAGTGGAGAAGTGAGCAAGGACAGGACCCCCAGAGGGGTCTGCCAGAGAGACTGCAACTGGCCGGCCAAGCGGCGTGAGTGTGGTGCGGTCTCGAAAGAAGGAGCGAGAAGCCCCCGAGTCAAGGGTGAAGGTGTGGGAGGCCGAAGCCGACGCAGAACCTGAGAGAGCAGACTCACCAGCACCTGAGGGAGCAGACGCACCTAGAGCAGCAGCCTCGCTAGCACCTAGAGCAACAGCCTCACCAGTACCTAGAGCAGCAGTCTCAATGCCCGGGTCGGGCGGAATACACCGGTAACAGTCAACAGTCACCCTCATCACTAATAGTCACAGTATACATGGCAGCAAGAATAGCATCAAAGTCAAGGTCAAAGACAGCTACACCCGCCCTAGACAGCTCACCCCAGCGGGGGATCTCAGTGGCCTCAGGGAACTGGTGACGCCAAGCGTCCGTCAGGCGGCCAAAGCAGCGCTGGGTGGAATGCGCACCCCCGCACTGCTCACCCGCGCGGTCGCCGGTGCGTAGGACGTAGGTGCACGGGCCAGTACCCCCACCCCTCTGGCGTGCAGTGTACCACTCACGGAGCTGCTGAGGGGAGGGGATGTCACGAGTGCGCTGCTGCTGCTGCTGCTGCTGGCGCTGACCACCACCGGAGCCGCCCCTCTGTGCAGCGCCACCCCGACCAGCTCCACCTCCTCCGCCGCCTCCTCCTCCACCGCCGCCACCTCCGCTCCCACCGCCACCGCCACCGCCGCCTCCGCCTCCACTGCCGCCACCGACACCTCCGCCCCCGCCACCACTCCCACCGCCACCCCCACCCCCTCCACCGCCTCCACCGCCGCCTCCACCGCCCCCGCTAGCTCCTCCAGTGCCCCTGCCCCCCTTGCCCTTGCCAGGGCGACGTCTCCCGCTAGGGGTAGACGCCGCACCGACCGACTCGAGCCCAACGAGGTCGGCCGCAGCAGCAGAGGCAACCGAGGGCAAAAGGGGGGAGGGGGAACACCCCTCAAAGATGGGGGTGCGAGGGTCACCACGAGAGGCTCCTACAGCGACTATGCTCTTCTCTGCTGCTAGGAGGGACTTCTCGAGGAGGTCAACGGTGAGAGTGGTGGGGCAAACGGAGAGGAAGTGGTCCCTGACTACGCGAAGGGAGTCAGGGAGCCGGGTGACTATGTAGTAGAGGGTGATGTACATGGGGGGGGGGTTCTTGGCGCAGAACTCAGCAGGAAGCGCAGCGCGGTAGCGAGTGTCACTAGTGCGGAGGTGCGTAATGAGGTCAGCGACTGTGGGAAAGGCAGCAAGGTCAGGGAAGAGGTACGGTAGCATGAGGCGGCTCAGTGCAGCAGTGGCAGGGGAGGAGTAGCGCGCAACTACAGCGTCGTACAAGGTCTGAGCACTCTTGTACTGGCTAAAGTGCGCACGCTCAGAGGTAGGCAGGTGGCGACGCACAGCAAGACGTGCAGCAGCATCGCGAGTGGCCCACTGTGAGCGAACAGTGGCGTCGGCATCAGCAGCAGGGGCAGGAGAGGCACCAGAGGTGAGGTCAAAGAGGGAGAGACCGTCTGCCCTATCGCACTGTAGGAAAAGCTGCAGGTCATCTACCCAGACGTCAAAGTCAATGGCCCGACCCTCAGCGTCAAAGGCGAGGACACTAGGGGTAGCCATGACAGCAGTAGACTAGCAGCGCGAACAGTAGGGTGAGGGCAGTGCAGGGACAGAGGCGCTGCACTTACCGGACAGGGCGACTCGGGTGGCTCAGCGGCTCGGCGGCTCGGCAACTCGGCGGCTCGGGCGGCTCGGGCGGCTCGGCGGTACGGCGGCTCGGCAGCAAGCGCGGCTCGGCGACACGGCGGCTCGGGCGGTACGGCGGCTCGGCGGTACGGGCGGCTCAGGTGGCGCGGCGAGGCCGCGTGGGGAGCGGCGGCGGGGCCGAGTGGAGCGGCGTCGGCGGGTGCAGTCAGCTGCGGCAGCAGCCGCGGCCCCGAGGGAGGTGGTGGCGGCTGCTGCTGGCGACGGTCGCGGCTGCTGCTGCAGGGACGGCGGCGCCCGCTGCGGTAGGGGCGGCGACAGTGGGCCGGAGAGGGCGGTGCGAGGGGCCGCGGAGGGCGGCGACGGGCCGTAGGGGGGGGGGGGGCCGTGAGGGGCCGCGGGAGGGGCCGTAAGGGGCGTAGGGGGCCACGCGAGGGGCCGGAAGGGACGGCGCGAGGGGCCGCGACGCGAGGAGCCGCGGAGGGCGGCGACGGGCCGTGAAGGGGCGGCGCGAGGGGCCGCGGAGGGCGGCGACGGGCCGTGAAGGGGCGGCGCGAGGGGCCTCGGAGGGCGGCGACGGGCCGTAGGGGGGGGGGCCGTGAGGGGCCGCGGGAGGGGCCGTAAGGGACCGCTGAGGGCGGTGCGAGGGGCCAACGGGCGGCGCGAGGGGCCGTAAGGGGCCGTAAGGGGTCGACGGGCGGCACGAGGGGCCGTAAGGGGCCGTAAGGGGCCGCGCTAGGGGCCGTAAGGGACGGCGCGAGGGGCCGTAAGGGGCCGCTAAGGGCGACGCGAGGGACCGTGAGGGGTCGTGAGAGGGCGCGACTGTGGGAGCGAAGCGCGCTCCGGGCAGGAAAAAAAAAATTCGTGGTGGGCCCTAGGAAGCGTTCCCACTAGGGAACCTGCTCGATACCATGAGAAGAAACGAGGGATGAATGAACTATGAATGAATTGGGTACAAGTACTAACCCTAATTGGGTTGTACCCCTTATGGGCTACCCCACTATAGTCTACACAATATGCATGAGCTATAATGTTCTGACAGACGGAACGGACAAATCAGACCATGGAGCAACTGATTCGCACCAACTGCCCGGACATTCGCAAGTGGGAGGATTCACTGCCGATGCTGGAATTCGCGTACAACAACGCCCCTTCGGCCACGACTAAGCAATCACCCTTCTAGCTGAATTACGGGATAGATCCATTTGTACCCTCGTCAACGACTGTGGACAACCCGGTGTGAAGAAATGAGGAATGAATGATGAACTAGGAAATGAGTTGGGTACAAATATGAAACCCTAGAAAGCTGTACCCCATACTGTCTACCCCACTACAGCCTAGAAAGACTATATCATATAAGTTTGACACACCCCCATAGGCAAAGTGGGGGAGAACAAGGGGTCACAAGACCAGTCAAGCAAAGCACAGCAAGCTCAGGGTGGATCACAACGTCACCACACATTCTGAGCACAAGTTCAAGGGCCACAAGGCCAGTTCACATGCAGAGATATATATATAAAGTTAAACATGCAAGTGCAAGTATATATAGGTCAAAGTACAAGCAAGGTCAAGAAGTGAGCAAGTGAGGCAAAGTAGGTACAAGACCTAACAGAGTACAGAAGCGCTGATGATCACAAGGCGCGAGTGCCTTGGTGAAGATATCAGAAGTGTTGGCCTGAAAGGCCACGTAAGCAAGTCGCAGCTGACCACGCTGCTGCAGCTCACGAGCAAGGAAGTAGCGAAGAGCAATGTGCTTCGTTCTGTGCTCCAGTCTGTGCTCATGACACAAGGCCAGCATGGCCTTGTTGTCTACGTACAGAACTGGAGGAGAACGAGGCGGCTCTCCGAGGTCAGTTAGCAGGTAGGTGAGCCAGCGTAACTCCTGTGCAGCCATGGCCCCTGCGTAGATCTCAGCCTCACAGCTGGAGCTGAGAACAGAAGAAGAGCGGGTAGACCGCCACGAAACAGAACCGGAACCAAGGCTGAAGGTGTAACCCTGTGACGGCCGCTGCGTAGCCAAGTCGTCAACCCAAGACGCGTCTGCGTGACCAGTGAGGACCACTGGACTCCGCCCTCCAAGCACTAGCCCCATGCCCGACGTACTGCACAAGTAGCGCAACACCCTCTTCGCTGCAGCCATGTGCTCAGGGAGGTGTCTCCCAGGAGCAACATAGCGTGCCAGAATGCTAAGAGGGTATGCAAGGTCAGGTCGTGTGCAGGTCATCAGGTACATGAGGCAGCCAACAAGCTCTGGGTACGGGCCACTCGGCTCTACGGACTCATCCGAAGGCAGAGCTGAGAGCGAGTGGCGAGTAGACAGAGGAGTGGCCTGTGGCGAGGAGTACGTGAAGCCGGAGCGCTGAAGGACCTGCTGCACCATGTGTGACTGAGTCAGGGTAATGGTGCGCTGTGCTCTGTCCCGGGTGATCTGCAAGCCAAGGTAGCTGCGCAGTTCACCTAGGTCTGTGCACGTGTGTCTCTTCTGCAGCTCGGACTTCACGTGGGCGAGTCCAGCAGTGTCAGCTGTGGCAAAGACCAAGTCGTCGACGTACACGAGGATGTAGAACGGCGGCAAAGAGGTGTCGGTGCGCAGAAACAGCGACGGGTCGGCAGTAGAAGGAGCAAACCCAAGAGCCGCAAGTGTAGTCCTCAGTGTGTCGTGCCACTCACGAGGTGCCTGGCGGAGACCGTAGACTGGCCGTCGGAGGCTCCACTGGGTGCCAGGAGGAAAAGACCCAGTGAAGCCAGGTGGGCGGCGCAGCCAGATCTCCTCGTGCAGGCTCCCCTGTAGGAAAGCAGTGCTGAAGTCAAGAGAGTGAAGCTCGTAGTCGCGCTGAGCGGCTATGTGCAGCAGTACCCGAAGAGTGGTCATCTTCGGGGTGGGAGAAAAGGTCTGAAAGTAGTCAACTCCCTGCCGCTGACTAAAGCCTCGAGCCACGTAACGCGCCTTGAAGACAGGCGGAGAACCCGGGGGCCGCTTCACCCTGGAAATCCACATGCCACTGACGATGTTCGCCCTAGGTGGGGGAACCTCGTCGACGTAGGTGCCTGTGGACTTCCAGGAAGCCATCTCTGCGTCCATGGCTGCCTGCCACTGAGAGGAGTAGGGACCCTCTATCGCCTCCGCGTAAGAGTGCGGAGTCGGGATGTCTGGTGCATCCGGGTCTCCCTCAGGGGCCAGCAGCATGGATACGAGATGAGGTGAAGCAGCAGCAAAGCACTGGAACTCCTCCTGCCTATCCTCAAGGACGTCCGTGCCAAGGGCACACTCACCCCCGACGGACGGAGGACAGACAGACTCAGACTCAGCGACAAGACTAGCAGCGTAGTCTAGACGACAGCGAGCAGCAAAGTCGACAAGCTCAGCAACTAAGGCAGACGCAGCAGTGGACTCGAAGGAAGGGTCAGTGACGACAGTAGCAAGGAGACGCGTGACAGTAGGACTGGCAGCACGAAGGGAGTCCAACTCTGGGTCAGCAAGAGCAGGAAGAGAGGACTCAGGAGGAGAAGGCAAAGGGGCACGCAGCGGAGCAGAGGAAGGACGCAGAGACATCCGGTGCGTGCCGAGGACAGGGGGAGGACGCTGACGCGAACCACGACCACTAGTGCGAGCAGCACGGACAGGCGACGCAGGACGAGACGCAGGACGAGACAAGCTCACTTGCTTGTTTACCTTTGTGATCCACCCTGAGCTTGCTTTGCCTTGCTTTGCTTGACTGGTCTTGTGACCCCTTGTTCTCCCCCACTTTGCCTATGGGGGTGTGTCAAACTCATATACTATAGTCTTTCTAGGCTGTAGTGGGGTAGACAGTATGGGGTACAGCTTTCTAGGGTTTCATATTTGTACCCAACTCTAGGGTAGACAGCACTGGAACTCCTCCTGCCTATCCTCAAGGACGTCCGTGCCAAGGGCACACTCACCCCCGACGGACGGAGGACAGACAGACTCAGACTCAGCGACAAGACTAGCAGCGTAGTCTAGACGACAGCGAGCAGCAAAGTCGACAAGCTCAGCAACTAAGGCAGACGCAGCAGTGGACTCGAAGGAAGGGTCAGTGACGACAGTAGCAAGGAGACGCGTGACAGTAGGACTGGCAGCACGAAGGGAGTCCAACTCTGGGTCAGCAAGAGCAGGAAGAGAGGACTCAGGAGGAGAAGGCAAAGGGGCACGCAGCGGAGCAGAGGAAGGACGCAGAGACATCCGGTGCGTGCCGAGGACAGGGGGAGGACGCTGACGCGAACCACGACCACTAGTGCGAGCAGCACGGACAGGCGACGCAGGACGAGACGCAGGCTCACGACGCTCAGGCAGACCTCCAGTAGGACCAGTGTAAGGAGAAGGAGCAGGCAGTGGGGAGGCTGGCTGTAACTGTGACTCAGACTGGACAGGCGGCGGACACTCTAAGAGAGGAGCAGGACCAAGAGAGGACGGAAGTCCAAGAACCTGCTGAAGGAGCGGAACGAAGTACGGCCGCTGCCGCGCAGCGCCACTAGGACCAGCAGAAACAGCACCAGCACCCGTAGCACCCCCAGCTCCAGCAGCGCCAACTCCAGCACCTCCAGCACCCTCAGAAGCACCAGCGCCAGTAGCACCCCCAGCGCCAACACCCCCAGCAGCTCCAGCTCCACTAGGACCACCAGAAGACGCAACAGCTCCAGCTCCAGCAGCACCAGCAGCACCAGCAGCACCGACGCCAGCAGCACCACCAGCTCCAGCACCAGGAGCACTCGCAGACTCAGCAGCTCCAGGACCCTCAGGACGAGCACCTCTGGGACCCGCGGCACCAGTACCCTCAGCAGCAGCAGAACCTCCAACACCGGCAGCACCTCCAGCTCCAGTCGCACGGCTCCAGCGCCGAGCAAACCACTCGCGCAGTGCAGGGGAGGTCTCCGGCATGGAGACCCGGGGCTGAAGGTTGATCTGATGCGCCGCGTACTGAACCGCGAACGGCCACAGAAAATGGGGGGCAGCCGCATGGATCATGGACGTACGGGCGACGTCCATGACCATGCCAATGCGGCGCTCAGCAATCCCATTTTGCTGTGGAGAGGCCGGAAGCGTGAACGTCTGTCGGATGCCTCGTGCGCGACAGAAGGCTCGCGGAAGGTCAGAGAAGAACTCTCCGCCTCTGTCGGAGTGCAGACGCAGAACAGGAAAGTCCGAGCCGAAACTCTCTCTGAGCTGGAGACGAGCAGCGCGGATCCAGTCGATCAACACCCCAGTGACCTCACCCTTGCTGCGCAAGGGGAAGACGGTGGTGTAACGCGAGTAGTCGTCAACCACCAGCAGGAAGTAACGCTCGTGACCCGCCTGTCTTCAAGGCGCGTTACGTGGCTCGAGGCTTTAGTCAGCGGCAGGGAGTTGACTACTTTCAGACCTTTTCTCCCACCCCGAACATGACCACTCTTCGGGTACTGCTGCACATAGCCGCTCAGCGCGACTACGAGCTTCACTCTCTTGACTTCAGCACTGCTTTCCTACAGGGGAGCCTGCACGAGGAGATCTGGCTGCGCCGCCCACCTGGCTTCACTGGGTCTTTTCCTCCTGGCACCCAGTGGAGCCTCCGACGGCCAGTCTACGGTCTCCGCCAGGCACCTCGTGAGTGGCACGACACACTGAGGACTACACTTGCGGCTCTTGGGTTTGCTCCTTCTACTGCCGACCCGTCGCTGTTTCTGCGCACCGACACCTCTTTGCCGCCGTTCTACATCCTCGTGTACGTCGACGACTTGGTCTTTGCCACAGCTGACACTGCTGGACTCGCCCACGTGAAGTCCGAGCTGCAGAAGAGACACACGTGCACATACCTAGGTGAACTGCGCAGCTACCTTGGCTTGCAGATCACCCGGGACAGAGCACAGCGCACCATTACCCTGACTCAGTCACACATGGTGCAGCAGGTCCTTCAGCGCTTCGGCTTCACGTACTCCTCGCCACAGGCCACTCCTCTGTCTACTCGCCACTCGTTCTCAGCTCTGCCTTCGGATGAGTCCGTAGAGCCGAGTGGCCCGTACCCAGAGCTTGTTGGCTGCCTCATGTACCTGATGACCTGCACACGACCTGACCTTGCATACCCTCTTAGCATTCTGGCACGCTATGTTGCTCCTGGGAGACACCTCCCTGAGCACATGGCTGCAGCGAAGAGGGTGTTGCGCTACTTGTGCAGTACGTCGGGCATGGGGCTAGTGCTTGGAGGGCGGCGTTCAGTGGTCCTCACAGGTCACGCAGACGCTTCTTGGGCTGACGACCAGGCTACGCAGCGGTCGTCACAGGGTTACACCTTCAGCCTTGGTTCCGGCTCTGTTTCGTGGCGGTCTACCCGCTCGTCTTCTGTTCTCGGCTCTAGCTGTGAGGCTGAGATCTACGCGGGGGCCATGGCTGCACAGGAGCTTCGCTGGCTCACCTACCTGCTGAGTGACCTAGGAGAGCCGCCTCGTTCTCCTCCAGTTCTGTACGTAGACAACAAGGCCATGCTGGCCTTGTGTCGGGAGCACAGACTGGAGCACAGAACGAAGCACATTGCTCTTCGCTACTTCCTTGCTCGTGAGCTGCAGCAGCGTGGTCAGCTGCGCCTTGCTTACGTGGCCTCTCAGGCCAACACTGCTGATATCTTTACCAAGGCACTTCCGCCTTGTGATCATCAGCGCTTCTGTACTATGCTAGGTCTTGTGCCTACTTGGCCTCACTTGCTCACTTCTTGACCTTGCTTGTACTGTGATCTATCTATACCTGCACTTGCTTGTTTACCTTTATATATGATCTTGCATGTGAACTGGCCTTGTGGCCTTGAACATGTGCTCGGAATGTGTGGTGACGTTGTGATCCACCCTGAGCTTGCTTTGCCTTGCTTTGCTTGACTGGTCTTGTGACCCCTTGTTCTCCCCCACTTTGCCTATGGGGGTGTGTCAAACTCATATACTATAGTCTTTCTAGGCTGTAGTGGGGTAGACAGTATGGGGTACAGCTTTCTAGGGTTTCATATTTGTACCCAACTCATTTCCTAGTTCATTCATTCCTCATTTCTTCACACCACCGTCGCAAGAGGAAGGGCCCACGGGTCCAGCTGTCACCTGGAGTTCATTCTGCGAGACCGCCCAGTACAGCACGTGGGATGCGTGGTGCGCAGGGCTTCGGGCACGCTTTGAGCCAATCGTGGCTTCTATTTTGGCGCGTCAGAGACTGCGTACTTGGCGGAAACTCGGTTCGGTTCAAGACTACACGAGTGGTTTTCTCGCATTATGCGAGCAAGTCGGCTACATGCACGAAGCGGAGCGGATGGACCGTTACGTCGGAGGGCTGAAGCCGGACATCTCGCACGAAATCATGCTACGCGGGCTCTCGAATTTTAACGAGATTCTCGCGCTCGCCGAGAAAATCGACATTCTACGCCGTCCGAGAGCGGGGTCCTACTACGGACATCGTCCTCGGGGACCGATCGAGCACGCCACCGTACATGCCGTTGCGACGAATGCAGCTACCGCGCCGTTTAAGGGCCGCTGCTTTGCTTGCAATAGGCCGGGCCATCGCAAGAGCGAATGTCCAGAGGAGCTAAGGCGCCGCGGAGAAGAGCAGGGGAGGGAGTCTCCAAGGCAGGGAAACGCCAGCAGTCAGTAGGAATCGGGCCAACTACTGACGAGACTGCCTGCTCGCCCAACCCCACCGACCCTCACCGAGTCACAGTACCGATTCATGCTATCGATCGGGCTGGAACGAATAAGGAGGGTACAGCGACGGATTGCCCAGTACTGATCCACGGGAAAATACAGGGAGCAGCAGTGAAGATTTTTATCGACGGAGGAGCAAGTCACAGTTTAGTTAATACCGCGACCGCCCGAAAACTGCAAATGACACTTAGCCGTTGTTTACCAGAGATAGACGCACGCTTAGTCGACGGAACGCCACTGGCCATACGGGAAAAGGTGGAGAGAGTCAAAGTTCGCTGCGGGGGGGATTTCGGATTTACACAGGAAATGCTCGCAACGACACTAGATGGGCACGACATTTTACTGGGACGTGATTGGCTGCGACGGTATAACCCGCAAATTGACTGGACGACGGGTAGCAGAACTGTGCGAAGTAGCGGTAACTGGGTCGAGCTACCTCGCTGGCAGTCGCCCGAGTCTTCAACGGTACACGTCAATGCCGTCACCATGAAACGAGTTGTCGCTGCTGGAGCTGACGTGTACGCAGTAGACATCGCAGTGGTAGAGGGAGCAAAGCAGCCGAGTGATTTCAAGAAACTGCTGGCAGCGGTACCGCCGGAACTACAGGAACTGTTGAAACGATACCCCGGGATTTTTCCCGACAACTTACCGGAAGGGCTGCCACCTCAGCGAGCACATGACCACCGAATAGAATTGGAACCGGGGGCACAGCCAACTGTATAGTGTCAGAATCCCAACCACTAGACCATTGGGATAAAAGGGCTTGTTAAGTAGCGGGTCAGTGCGCCCATAACCCCCCAGGCCAACATGCCTGTAACCCTTCCCTAGGATCAATCGGGGATCACCAGTGGACCTCTGACACCCCCCCGCACTGGGATGCCCGAAGTGCATACACTGGGATTCGAACCCGAGACCTTCTCTCTGATACCATGTCAGAATCCCAACCACTAGACCATTGGGATAAAAGGGCTTGTTAAGTAGCGGGTCAGTGCGCCCATAACCCCCCAGGCCAACATGCCTGTAACCCTTCCCTAGGATCAATCGGGGATCACCAGTGGACCTCTGACATACAGCGCCAGTTCAGACTGACACAGCCCGAGCTCGACGAACTAAGGAAGCAGTTAGATTACTTGTTAGAGAAGAAATTCATCCGACCGAGCTCGTCCCCGTTCGCCGCACCGATACTGTTCACGCCAAAAAAGGACGGAGGGTTTCGCATGTGCATTGATTACAGAGCGCTCAACAGGGTAACAGTCAAGTCGCGGTACCCCATTCCCCGCGCCGACGAACTGATCGACCAACTGCGAACAGCACGGGTTTTTTCGAAAATAGATTTACGAGGAGGTTACCATCAGATTCGGGTCGAACCATCGGACTGCGCCAAAACAGCTTTCCGGACTAGGTACGGGTCATTCGAGTACACCGTAATGCCCTTCGGGCTGACCAACGCACCAGCGACATTTCAGATGACCATGAACGAGGCATTTAGGCCACTCTTAGATAAATGCGTGATAGTTTACCTCGACGACATCCTCGTCTACAGTCGCGACAAGCAGCAGCACTTAGCAGATCTGGAAGCAGTATTTAAGATTTTAGACGAGCATCGGCTACTGACAAAGGGTTCCAAGTGCGAGTTCTTTCAGGACATGTTAGAGTTTTTGGGGCACGTTATTTCGGAGGCCGGGGTCGAAATTGACCCAAAAAAGTTAGACACGGTGAAAGCCTGGCACCCCCCGACGAATATCACGGAACTACATAGTTTTTTGGGGTTCGTAAACTACGTGCGTCGGTTCGTCCCCGATATGGCACGGTTGACAGCACCGCTGACGGACTTGTTACGGAAGGGTGTCGCTTTTACGGGGGGGGAGAAAGAGCATGCTGCCTTCTCTGCCCTGAAAAATGTTCTCTGTTCACCACCCGTCCTGCACATCGCCGACCCACACCGCCCATTCGAAGTAGTTACCGACGCAAGCAACATCGTCATCGGAGCCGTACTGCTACAGGACTTCGGCAACGGCCTACAGCCCATCGCATACGAGTCACGAAAACTGCATCCGCCCGAGAAAAATTACCTGATACACGACCGCGAAATGCTTGCGATCGTGCGCGCGTTCAAAGTGTGGCGCTGTAACTTGACCGGCGCTGACGTGACAGTACGGACAGACCATAAATCACTACAGTTCCTTCGCGCACAGTCACACCTCAACCCACGACAGATTCGCTGGCTCGATTTTCTCGAGTCCAATTTTCACTACACGGTCACCTACAAAAAAGGAGCCTCGAACATCGCCGACGCACTGACCCGCCCCACTGCCCAGATCCACGCAATACTACTCGCCCAGACCAGCCCCCTACTGACAGGGCGATTTACCCACGGGTACCAAACGGATCCATTCTTCACAGGAGAAAATTCGCAGCAGTTCGCAGCAGCAAGGGGAGTCTATTACGTAAAAGCCGGGACCGACCGCATCTGGGTGCCTGGGAATACACTGCTACGAGAATTACTGTTACAGGAGGCACACGACGGAGTTACCTCGGGGTATTTCGGGGTAGAGAAGACACGGCAGCAGCTGCAGCGGTATTATTACTGGCCCGAAATGTTGACCGACGTACAACGACACGTGGCATCGTGTCCCACTTGCCAGCTCATGAAATCATCACGGCAGCGGCCGGCAGGACAGTTGCAGCCGATACCACCCCCAGAGCGTGCTTGGCAGCAGGTGACGATGGACTTCGTCACGAGGTTACCGGCCGGGGCGAGTGGGAACGACTCGATCCTGGTCGTCGTCGATCGACTGACGAAAATGGCACATTTCGCAGCCTGCAAGAAATCGATCACAGCCGAAGAAACAGCCCGCCTCTTCATCGCCACCGTCGTTCGACTGCACGGGATACCAGCAGCAATAATCAGCGACCGCGACACGAAATTCACCAGCAACTTCTGGCGGAACCTATGGCAGCAGTTCGGCACGCGACTACAGTTCAGCTCCTCGTACCACCCCGAAACTGACGGACAGACAGAACGGACAAACCAGACCATGGAGCAACTCATCCGAGCCACGTGCGACGACCCAACCACCTGGGAACAACAGCTGCCACTCATCGAATTCGCATACAACAACTCACCGTCCGCCACGACCCAACAGTCACCGTTTTACCTGAACTACGGACAAGACCTAACAGTACCCATGACCCCGAATCCCGACAACCCAGTACCACGAGCACAACAGTCACCGTTTTACCTGAACTACGGACAAGACCTAACAGTACCCATGACCCCGAATCCCGACAACCCAGTACCACGAGCACAACAGGTCGCCGAAATATTACAAGCAGCACGGACCCGGGCAGCAGACGCAATAAAAAAATCCAACATCATCGCTAAACGCAATGCCGACCGCCACCGCCGACCTGTCACTTACCAACCTGACGACCTAGTTTTACTTGACACTCAGAACCTCCGACTGCCCATCGCCCCAAAACTCCGCCCCCGCTACTGTGGACCATTTCGCATCAGCCACATGATCACACCCGTCACCGCCCACCTCCTCCTCCCCGCTGACTGGTACGTCAGCCCCTCGTTCAACGTCAGCCTGCTTCGCCCTTACGTCCCGTCCACAAGCCAACTCCCACGTAATCGCCCAGCCAGCATGACACGACCGCCGACCGAACCAATCATCACCCCCCAGAAGATTCTGAGTCACAGAGTTCGCGACCCTCGAGGAGCACGATGGATCGAGTTCCTGCTCCGCTGGAAAGACCGTACACCTACCGAAGACAACTGGGTTCCACTGGACAGAATCGAAAACCACCCCGTCCTTACCGAGTATCTGCGCAGCCGAAACTTCAGGGATATACACGCACTTTCGTAAGGAGGACCTCCTTAGGGGGGGGGGGGGTAGTGTAAGGAAAATTCCTTTTCCTTACTTCGCGTCCCCGCTTAGCACGTATGCCACTGTAGCACCACAGTCAGCACCGTTACCACTCGCAACTCTCGCATCGACAATCCTCCCGCCACCTTCGCACGTCGCACCCCGACCTCACGGCTCGGCGGGTAACCCGCGCTCCGGGCCTCCGCTTCGACACTTTCCCAAACCTCAGTCCCAGGCCCGTCGCGCGACAACCACAGTCCATTACCGTTACCACTGTAGTTTCGCTATATATTCTTCTCTCATGCCTTCGCTCATTGTACTCTTGCTTCGATAGTGCAATTCTCGCTCGCTCACTCAATTGCACTCGTAACACAGTCTAGTCTCATCATGTCGGTGGAAATGTCGGTGCTTTTGACCGTTTTCTCGTATGGCTGAGGGCCAGTTGTCGAACAAACCTGTCCGTAGCTTCGGCATGGTTCTGGCTTGGACCTTGTCATTGAAATTTGCGACATGTGATTTGCCAAGGCGCATCCACCCCACATGAGAGCTAGAGCGAAGTGTTACGCACTTCGCCTTACGTGTTGCGCTCTCGAAGCAAAATTCTGGTCCGGCACCCCCCTCAAGCAAGTTACGCCCTTCGGAGCACACGATCACGGCCAACCACTGTCAAGCAGGAATGCAGGTACGACTATAGATAGAGGCGAATCGTGGTGTGCTTGCAGGCATACACGCTGCGCATAGGGCTGCGGCTGTGGAAGGCACCAACTCCTCAGTTGATCCCGTTCTCACAACCTCCCTCCATCCCACTTCCTTCGTTCTAGAAATAGCCGAAACAAGGGACCAAGAAACCGCCAAGTATTCATCGCATCCGTCTTTTTGGACTCAAGGGATCTCGGCTCTTGGTCAGCTGCAGCACACGAGAATCTCGATTAGGCTCGTCTCTGCTAGTGCCATGGCGCGGGCTACCTTGCTCCTTACCCTCCTGCTTGTCCTCGCCTGTGAGTACAACGGCTTGAATTGACTTCGCTTTAGGCTTGTCCTAATACAATTCTTGCTCAATTCTCGCTGCTCGCGTGTAGCGCGCACGGATTTATCAAAATTAAAGTCGTCTACATTGGCGGGCATGAACCGTAGGATATATTAATGTGAAAGCTCTGAACTCGTTTCATCTACCTCCGAGCTCGCTTGATCATTATCTAATCTGCTCTCCGTACCCTCTCTTTCGCGTCGTCCCCCTACCTTTTCCGCAAATCCCCGTGTTCCCCGAATATACTGCTCTTTCCGCAACTACTTCTGCGACGGACTTGCCCGCAGGCTTCTACCTAGCTGAGGTATGCCTTCTTACACGGTCATTTCTCTCCCATACCATATATTCTCCCATAGCGTATGAAAACGCGTGCATTAGCTACCAGCCATGGTTTCGTTTCATGTGCTCGATTGAATTCCCTCGAATCAATCTTTTTCGCCTGGGGGCTTGCATCTCGCGGGGACGTGTCGCTGTAGGGCGAAATGGTGGTGGTGGATGTGGTTTCTCACGGCGTGGCTTCTCAGAGCGCTAGTAGTAATTGTTCATCCGTCTTGTTCGCCTGTGGACGTACATCTGGCTGGTGTGTCGCTGCAGGGCAAGAAGGTGGTGGTGGGCGGAAAGCGGAAGGCGAGTCCATGGCAGTACAACGTCATCAACTGGAAACAACCCACCGTCAAAGCTGGAGACGTTCTCGGTAAGGCCAACGCGCATGGCAGAAGTTGCCGTGTAGAAATGGCGCCACGGGTAGGCTCTCAGGCCGTCGTGCTTATATTTTTTCATCAGCGAGCAGTGTAGCGACTCATAGCGTCGGACGCTCATTTTCAACTCTTTCTTCGTCAATTGTTTGATCTTTTCTCCCCACTTTCCTCCCGTCTCCTCAACCCCACCAACCCTCCCATTTCCACCGACCCTCTTCACCCTTGCTCTCCCCTCACGTGCATCTCCGCGACACTGGCAGTGTTTCGGTGGCGGTTCCTGCCGCACGACGTGTGGGTGATGAACTCGAAGACCGCCTACGACAACTGTGACTTCTCCGCCGGTAGTTCCACCAAGAAAACGGGCATCTCCGTCACCGGGAAATACAAGTAGGTTGCGCGCCTCCCTCCCTTCCCCCTTCCACCTTCCCCACACTCTGCATCCACCCATCCTTCCCTTATCCCCCTCCCTCCCCCCTCCCCTCCCTCTCTCTCTCTCTCTCTCTCTCTCTCTCTCTCTCTCTCTCTCTCTCTCTCTCTCTCTCTCTCTTCCCCTCTCCCTCCCTCTTTCTCACAGGAGTGCCAGTGTGTGTGCGTGCATAAACACGCGCCTGCGTGTTTACTTGCATATGTGCGTGCTCAGTTCGTTTTTGCCCATATTTTGTCTGTCTGCATGTTCAGGTTCAGAGTGCCAAGTTCAGCAGCAGGAACCACATTATACTTTGGCTGCAGTGTATCAGGTCATTGCCTTGCAGGGAAGATGAAGGCGGCTATTAAAATCAGTGCATGATTGCTGTTCTAGGCGCAATCTTACCGTACATTAAACTTGTAGTATTTCTTGTAATTATACCACTTACTCCTATCTTGGTATGGATTATGATGCTTTCTACATACGGTTTTAGTTGTAACATGTTTGACCTTTACTGTAAGGAATTTTTCCGGATTCCTTACTGGGTGGGTCACACTGTACGCGTACAACCCCGGTTTTCGGAAAACCAGGCTCGGTCCGCCGACCTCGCCTTCCGAGCCACCACCGCGTCGCCTTCGGGTTTTCCAAACCCCGAACCTGCACCCAACCATCTCGCGACCCCGCGACCTCGGCCTAGCTAGTTTCGCTATATTAGTCCTAGGCCTCGTTGTGTTCTCAGACGTTGTAATCACTTCCGCATTATTGAGTTCTGCACACTCTTTCCTTTCACAACTCATAACACTTGGTATCAGAGCTACTTTCCTAGGTTACCCTCGCGTTTCCGGGGTAGTTTGTAGAAGGGGAGCGATGACTTGGTGGGCTGTAAAGCGGTCGGCCCGTGGAATAGATCCGATTATTCCACTCCGACTACGATAGCATTTACGCCTTCACCGAAGTCAGAAAAATCGCGAGCCAACCCCTGCCCGTTCGACGAAGCCTGAGGCACATGGAACAGGCTGAGTTTAACGAGTTCATGCAACAGTTCCGTGCGATGCAGGCCAACTTGCAGGGTATGACTGCAGAGATGGAGCGTCTACGGAAGGAAAACGCCGAACTACACCAGGCGCGTGGTGAAGCGCGCCAGGAGTCGCCTGTCGTGGACAACGCAAGTAGCAGCACTGCACCAGATGAGCGGGTCTGGAGCGAGCTGGAAGGCGAGATAGATGCGGATGAGGCAAGGCAGGCGCAACAGCAGCAGTCACCGCAACAGTCGCATGCAGCCCCGACACGTGCAGCAGCGACGACGACGGCGGCGCCAACAGCGATGCCAATGGTCCCAGTGGCAGCAACGGCTTTGACAACTGTTAAAATCAAGCCGACAAACCCGCCCCCGTTTAACCCAAGTGACAAATTCGTCACTGTTTCTGCATGGTTGTTCGGCGTGAAAGTGTTTTTCAATGCTGCTATGATTTATGACGATGCCACCCGCATTAATTTTGCAGTTTCACTGTTGCGAGGACCTGCGCTGGAGTGGTGGAGGCGAAAGCTGCAAGACGAAGGGACTTCGGCAGGAATAGCACGTGTGAACGACGTGACTTCAACACCTGTCACGCATCGAGCAGCATCAATTTTCGGGACGGCTACGATACGCACATGGAGGGAGTGGGGCGCCGCCTTGCGAACCAGGTTCGAGCACATATCCGCCTCGGACTCTGCTCACATGAAGCTGCGTGCCTGGAAGCAGCTGACATCGGTCCAAGACTATACCAGCACATTCTGCAACTTGGCGGACCAGGTGGACGACATGAGCGACGCAGAGCGGTTGGATCGCTATGTGGCGGGCCTGAAATATGAGATACAGTACGAGGTCCGACGAACGCGGCCACGCAGCTTCAACGATGCCGTCCGAGAAGCCGAGTCAACGGATGCACTGATACAGTGGGCGAGATCGAGCTCCCGGGAGGGCCCTCGATTTCGTGGATCGACTCAGTAGCCCACGATCAACGGCGTGGATGCACCAAGCCGAGCCCTTGGGCCGTGCTTTATATGCAACCAGCTGGGCCACCTGAAAAAAGACTGCCCGAGGCTTAAGCAGGGGAAGAAGAACGACGGAGAAGGGTCGGGAAAAGATGTGAGTCAGTAGCAGACGGGCCCCCTTCTGACGAGACCCTGTCGCCCGACAATCACCATCCACACCGGGTCGTGGTACCGATCAGAGCTATCGACCAGAACCGGACGAATAACGTGGGTGAACACGTGGACTACCCTGTGCTGGTGGTGGGGAGGGTTAACGGTTATAAAATAAAAATCTTCGTTGACGGTGGGGCGAGCCACAGTCTCTTCAACCTGGCAACGGCCAAAAAAATTGGGGTGAAGCTGACCAGGTGTCTGCCGGAGATCGATGCAAGGTTGGTGGACGGAACACCGCTGGCCATCCGAGATGAGGCGCGAAAAATTCGGATACAGTGTGGCGACAAATTCGGGTTTGGCATGAAGATGTTGGCGACGACGTTGGACGGCTGCGATGTGCTGCTGGGGAGAGATTGGCTGCAGCGCTTCAATCCGACGATCGACTGGACGACTGGGGCGTGCATCGTGCGAGGATATGGAGGGAAGGCGACGCTTCCGAAATGGACGGAACCAGAGCCGGTGACGACACGTGTCAACGCGGTCAACATGGCACGAGCGATGAGCAGCGGAGCTCAGGCCTTCTTGGTGCACCTGTACGAGGTGGCAGCTTCTGAGAATCGCGGACATCGACACCCTCTGCGCAGCAGTCCCTGAGGAGTTGGCGAGCATTATTCGGAGGTATCCCGAAATTTTCGCGGATGACCTCCCGGATGGCCTGCCCCCCCAGCGCCCTGAAGATCATCGGATCCAGCTGGAGCCAGGCGCGCAACCTACTGTTCGGACACAGTGGCGGCTCAGCCAACCAGAGCTCGCCGAGTTGCGGAGCCAGCTGGATTACCTGCTCGCCAAAGGATTTATCCAGCCAAGCACGTCGCCGTATGCAGCGCCGATACTGTTCACGCCGAAAAAGGACGGGGGCCTACGCATGTGCATTGATTATCGGGCGCTGAATCGGGTCACGATAAAGTCGCGTTACCCGATCCCGCGAACTGTCGATCTGCTGGATCAACTTCGCGGAGCTCGATATTTCTCGAAAATCGACCTGCGAGGAGGCTACCACCAAATTCGCGTGTTCGCCGACGACTGCCCGAAGACAGCCTTTCGCACACGCTACGGCAGTTACGAATTTACAGTTATGCCGTTCGGACTGACAAACGCGCCCTCGACGTTCCAGCTGACGATGAACGGGATCTTCCTGGACATGTTGGATAAAAAGGTTATCGTGTACCTGGACGACATTCTGGTGTACAGCGCGACAAAAGAAGATCATTTACGGGACTTAGAGGAGGTGTTCCGGCGCTTACAGGGGCATCGGCTGATTACGAAGGGGTCTAAGTGCGAGTTCCTAAAACCGGAGTTGGAGTTTTTGGGGCACGTAGTTTCCGGCGAAGAGATTAAGATCGACCCGCGTAAGGTGGACGCCATTCTTAAGTGGAAGCCGCCTGCTAATATCCCTGAATTGCAGAGTTTTCTGGGGTTTGTTAACTACGTTCGCCGTTTTGTACCTATTATGGCAGGGATAATCAAGCCGCTGACCGACCTGCTGCATCACGACAGTCATTTTCGGTGGGAGGAGAGGGAGCAGTCCGCCTTCGACGCACTCAAAAACATTTTAGGTTCGCCCCCGGTCCTCCGCCTCGCCGACCCATCTCGACCGTTCGAAGTCGTCACGGACGCCAGCGATTTTGCCGTCGGCGCCGTCCTGCTACAGGACTTCGGCAACGGGCTGCAACCCATCGCCTACGAATCACGCAAGATGCAGCCACCCGAGCGCAACTACCCGGTCCACGACAAGGAGATGCTGGCCATTGTCCACGCATTTCGTACCTGGCGCTGCTACCTCACGGGAGCCGACGTGACAATTCGGACCGACCACAAATCGCTACAGTACATGCGCACGCAACCGACACTCAACCCGCGACAAATCCGGTGGTTGGACTTCCTCGAGTCCAATTTTCGGTACACCATCACGTACAAGAAATGCGCCAACAACATCGCCGACGCCCTCACCCGACCATCCATGCAGAACGCGGCGGTACTAATCGCCCACACCAACCCGATGCTGACGGGACTATTCACCCATGGCTACAAGATCGACAGGTTTTTTCGGAACCCGCAACAACAGGCTGCCACACTGCACGGCAAATACTACTTAAAAGCCGGTACAAATCGGATTTGGGTACCAGCATACCAGACTTTACGGGAGTTGCTGACGCAAGAGGTCCACGACTCCAACCTTTCCGGGCATTTCGGCACCGACAAAACACTGAAGCTGCTGCAGCGGAATTATTTCTGGCCGGACATGCCCACCGATGTGCAGCGCTACGTGTCAACTTGCCCGACCCGCCAAGCAATGAAGTCGTCGCGACAAAGGCCAGCCGGACTGCTGCAACCCCTCGCGCCACCCGAACGACCGTGACAACAGGTGACGATGGATTTCGTCACGGGGCTTCCAGCTGGCACGACTGGCAACGACTCGGTTATGGTCGTCGTCAATCGCCTGACGAAAATGGCGCATTTCACACCATGCTGAACGACGATCACAGCCGAAGATACAGCGAAACTCTTCATCTCCACCGTCGTACGCCTACACGGGTTACGATCGGCGATCATCAGCGATCGAGATCCGAAATTTACGTCGAAGTTCTGGCAGGAGACATGGGCACAGTACGGTACCCGCCTGCAGTTTTCGTCGTCATACCACCCGCAAACCGACGGACAGACGGAACGGACAAATCAGACCATGGAGCAACTGATTCGCACCAACTGCCCGGACATTCGCAAGTGGGAGGATTCACTGCCGATGCTGGAATTCGCGTACAACAACGCCCCTTCGGCCACGACTAAGCAATCACCCTTCTAGCTGAATTACGGGATAGATCCATTTGTACCCTCGTCAACGACTGAGGACAACCCGATGTGAAGAAATGAGGAATGAATGATGAACTAGGAAATGAGTTGGGTACAAATATGAAACCCTAGAAAGTTGTACCCCATACTGTCTACCCCACTACAACCTAGAAAGACTATAGCATATAAGTTTGACACACCCCCATAGGCAAAGTGGGGGAGAACAAGGGGTCACAAGACCAGTCAAGCAAAGCACAGCAAGCTCAGGGTGGATCACAACGTCACCACACATTCTGAGCACAAGTTCAAGGGCCACAAGGCCAGTTCACATGCAGAGATATATATATAAAGTTAAACATGCAAGTGCAAGTATATATAGGTCAAAGTACAAGCAAGGTCAAGAAGTGAGCAAGTGAGGCAAAGTAGGTACAAGACCTAACAGAGTACAGAAGCGCTGATGATCACAAGGCGCGAGTGCCTTGGTGAAGATATCAGAAGTGTTGGCCTGAAAGGCCACGTAAGCAAGTCGCAGCTGACCACGCTGCTGCAGCTCACGAGCAAGGAAGTAGCGAAGAGCAATGTGCTTCGTTCTGTGCTCCAGTCTGTGCTCATGACACAAGGCCAGCATGGCCTTGTTGTCTACGTACAGAACTGGAGGAGAACGAGGCGGCTCTCCGAGGTCAGTTAGCAGGTAGGTGAGCCAGCGTAACTCCTGTGCAGCCATGGCCCCTGCGCAGATCTCAGCCTCACAGCTGGAGCTGAGAACAGAAGAAGAGCGGGTAGACCGCCACGAAAGAGAACCGGAACCAAGGCTGAAGGTGTAACCCTGTGACGACCGCTGCGTAGCCAAGACGTCAACCCAAGACGCGTCTGCGTGACCAGTGAGGACCACTGGACTCCGCCCTCCAAGCACTAGCCCCATGCCCGACGTACTGCACAAGTAGCGCAACACCCTCTTCGCTGCAGCCATGTGCTCAGGGAGGTGTCTCCCAGGAGCAACATAGCGTGCCAGAATGCTAAGAGGGTATGCAAGGTCAGGTCGTGTGCAGGTCATCAGGTACATAAGGCAGCCAACAAGCTCTGGGTACGGGCCACTCGGCTCTACGGACTCATCCGAAGGCAGAGCTGAGAGCGAGTGGCGAGTAGACAGAGGAGTGGCCTGTGGCAAGGAGTACGTGAAGCCGGAGCGCTGAAGGACCTGCTGCACCATGTGTGACTGAGTCAGGGTAATGGTGCGCTGTGCTCTGTCCCGGGTGATCTGCAAGCCAAGGTAGCTGCGCAGTTCACCTAGGTCTGTGCACGTGTGTCTCTTCTGCAGCTCGGACTTCACGTGGGCGAGTCCAGTAGTGTCAGCTGTGGCAAAGACCAAGTCGTCGACGTACACGAGGATGTAGAACGGCGGCAAAGAGGTGTCGGTGCGCAGAAACAGCGACGGGTCGGCAGTAGAAGGAGCAAACCCAAGAGCCGCAAGTGTAGTCCTCAGTGTGTCGTGCCACTCACGAGGTGCCTGGCGGAGACCGTAGACTGGCCGTCGGAGGCTCCACTGGGTGCCAGGAGGAAAAGACCCAGTGAAGCCAGGTGGGCGGCGCAGCCAGATCTCCTCGTGCAGGCTCCCCTGTAGGAAAGCAGTGCTGAAGTCAAGAGAGTGAAGCTCGTAGTCGCGCTGAGCGGCTATGTGCAGCAGTACCCGAAGAGTGGTCATCTTCGGGGTGGGAGAGAAGGTCTGAGAGTAGTCAACTCCCTGCCGCTGACTAAAGCCTCGAGCCACGTAACGCGCCTTGAAGACAGGCGGAGAACCCGGGGGCCGCTTCACCCTGGAAATCCACATGCCACTGACGATGTTCGCCCCAGGTGGGGGAACCTCGTCGACGTAGGTGCCTGTGGACTTCCAGGAAGCCATCTCTGCGTCCATGGCTGCCTGCCACTGAGAGGAGTAGGGACCCTCTATCGCCTCCGCGTAAGAGTGCGGAGTCGGGATGTCTGGTGCATCCGGGTCTCCCTCAGGGGCCAGCAGCATGGATACGAGATGAGGTGAAGCAGCAGCAAAGCACTGGAACTCCTCCTGCCTATCCTCAAGGACGTCCGTGCCAAGGGCACACTCACCCCCGACGGACGGAGGACAGACAGACTCAGACTCAGCGACAAGACTAGCAGCGTAGTCTAGACGACAGCGAGCAGCAAAGTCGACAAGCTCAGCAACTAAGGCAGACGCAGCAGTGGACTCGAAGGAAGGGTCAGTGACGACAGTAGCAAGGAGACGCGTGACAGTAGGACTGGCAGCACGAAGGGAGTCCAACTCTGGGTCAGCAAGAGCAGGAAGAGAGGACTCAGGAGGAGAAGGCAAAGGGGCACGCAGCGGAGCAGAGGAAGGACGCAGAGACATCCGGTGCGTGCCGAGGACAGGGGGAGGACGCTGACGCGAACCACGACCACTAGTGCGAGCAGCACGGACAGGCGACGCAGGACAAGACGCAGGCTCACGACGCTCAGCAAGACCTCCAGTAGGACCAGTGTAAGGAGAAGGAGCAGGCAGTGGGGAGGCTGGCTGTAACTGTGACTCAGACTGGACAGGCGGCGGACACTCTAAGAGAGGAGCAGGACCAAGAGAGGACGGAAGTCCAAGAACCTGCTGAAGGAGCGAAACGAAGTACGGCCGCTGCCGCGCAGCGCCACTAGGACCAGCAGAAACAGCACCAGCACCCGTAGCACCCCCAGCTCCAGCAGCGCCAACTCCAGCACCTCCAGCACCCTCAGAAGCACCAGCGCCAGTAGCACCCCCAGCGCCAACACCCCCAGCAGCTCCAGCTCCACTAGGACCACCAGAAGACGCAACAGCTCTAGCTCCAGCAGCACCAGCAGCACCAGCAGCACCGACGCCAGCAGCACCACCAGCTCCAGCACCAGGAGCACTCGCAGACTCAGCAGCTCCAGGACCCTCAGGACGAGCACCTCTGGGACCCGCGGCACCAGTACCCTCAGCAGCAGCAGAACCTCCAACACCGGCAGCACCTCCAGCTCCAGTCGCACGGCTCCAGCGCCGAGCAAACCACTCGCGCAGCTCCTGTGGAGAGAGGGGCTCTCGCCGGGACGAAGCACCTGAAGGACCTCCAGGCCCAGTCCCTCCAGACGCCACACGAGCAGGCTCAGCACCCCCAGGCTCCGCACCCCCAGGCTCAGCACCCCCAGGCTCAGCAACCGCACGCTCAGCACCCCCAGACTCAGCACCTCCAGGCTCAGCACCCCCAGAGTCAGCACCCCCAGGCTCAGCACCCCAAGACCCCGCACCCGCAGGCTCAGCACCCCTAGCAGCACCAGAGTCAACAGCTACCTCGATATGATCGACTGCGTCTACCTGGGACACACCTGAGGGGGCAGGACCCTGAGGGGGGAGGGGGTCTACCGGGGGGGGACCTGGCGTGAGGAAGAGCGGTGGCGGGGGGAGGGACGGAGTGCGGTGGGGGAAGAGCGGTAGTAGGGGACCGACTCGTCGAACGTGACGTCCTGGGAGGACAGAACACGGCGAGAGGTGGGGTGGTAGAACTGCCACCCTGGGGCGTCAGGGGGGAAACCCAGGAAGACGCAAGGAGCAGCACGAGGGGACAGCTTGTCCGCAGACAAGTCGCGGACAAACGCCCGAGATCCCCAGACACGGAACGCAGACGCATCGCCAACCTTCCCCGTCCACCGCAGTGCAGGGGAGGTCTCCGGCATGGAGACCCGGGGCTGAAGGTTGATCTGATGCGCCGCGTACTGAACCGCGAACGGCCACAGAAAATGGGGGGCAGCCGCATGGATCATGGACGTACGGGCGACGTCCATGACCATGCCAATGCGGCGCTCAGCAATCCCATTTTGCTGTGGAGAGGCCGGAAGCGTGAACGTCTGTCGGATGCCTCGTGCACGACAGAAGGCTCGCAGAAGGTCAGAGGAGAACTCTCTGCCTCTGTCGGAGTGCAGACGCAGAACAGGAAAGTCCGAGCCGAAACTCTCTCTGAGCTGGAGACGAGCAGCGCGGATCCAGTCGATCAACACCCCATTGACCTCACCCTTGCTGCGCAAGGGGAAGACGGTGGTGTAACGCGAGTAGTCGTCAACCACCAGCAGGAAGTAACGCTCGTGACCCTGTCCACGGACGTGGGCTGGGCCCCACACGTCCATGTGAAGCGTCTGCAGCGGAGCCTCTGTCGGAGGAAACTCGGAGGAGTGAGGAGCAGTGCGCTGCCGCCCCTCGACGCAGGGAACGCAGGTAGGGGCAGGCCCTGGAGGAAGAGGAGGGAGGGACCGGGGGAGACCAGAGTCAAGGACACGGGAGGCCATGCCTCGGAGACGAGGCAGGGAGGGGTGACCAAGGCGGTGGTGCCAGAGGAGAGTCTGGTGAGACAGGAGACGACACGAGTAGGGGGCAGACTCAGGACCAGACCTGGACGCCGCAGCAGACACCTGACCCGACGCAGCTACCTGACCAGACGCAGCAACCGGAGGAGACCCAGTAGTCAGTGTGTACAGGCTCGACCCCGGCCGACGGGTAAACGTGGCCAAGTGTCGGCCCGTCCGAGCACACGTGCAGTGGGTCACTCGCTGACTCGCAGGAGTGAACTGGTGAACCCCCCCATCCTGTAGATCAGCACCACTCACCAAGTTCGTAGAGAACGAGGGGAGGTAAAGACCTGACAGGGTGCCAAAAGGGGCCGCCGGACACGGTAAAACAGTGGAGAAGTGGGCAAGGACAGGACCCCCAGAGGGGTCTGCCAAGGAGACCGCAACTAGCCGACTAAGCGGCGTGAGTGTGGTGCGGTCTCGAAAGAAGGAGCGGGAAGCACCCGAGTCAAGGGTGAAGGTGTGGGAGGCCTGAGCTGACGTGGTACTTGAGAGAGCAGAGTCACCAGCACCTGGGGCAGCAGACCCACTAGCACCTAGAGCAGAAGCCTCACCAGCACCTAGAGCAGCAGCCTCACCAATGCCTGGGTCAGGCGGAACACAGAGGTAACAGTCACCCTCATCACTAGTAGACACAGCATACATGGCAGCAAGGATAGCATCATAGTCAAGATCAAAGATAGCAACTCCCGCCCTAGACAGATCGCCCCAGCGAGGGATCTCCGTGGCGTCAGGGAACTGGTGACGCCAAGCGTCCGTCAGGCGGCCGAAGCAGCGCTGAGTGGAGTGCGGGCCCCCGCACTGCTCACCAGCGCGGTCACCGGTACGAAAGACGTAGGTACAGGGACCAGCACCCCCACCCCGCTGACGCCCAGCGTACCACTCACGAAGCTGCTGGGGGGAAGGGATCTCACGAATGCGCTGCTGCTGCTGGCGCTGACCACCACCGGAGCCACCCCTCTGCGCAGAGCCGCGACCAGCTCCACCGCTGCCGCCGCCACCTCCGCCGCCTCCGCCACCTCCACTCCCACCGCCACCGCCGCCACCTCCTCCGCCCCCACTGCTGCCACCGACGACTCCACCCCCGCCACCACTCCCACCACCACCCCCACCCCCTCCACCGCCTCCACCGCCACCTCCACCGCCCCCGCCAGCTCCTCCAGCACCCTTGCCCCCCTTGCCCTTGCCGGTGCGGCGTCGCCCGCTAGGGGCAGACGCTGCTCCGACCGACTCGAGGCCAACGAAGTCGGCCGCAGCAGCAGAGGCAACAGAGGGCAAGAGGGGGGAGGGGGAGCACCCCTCAAAGAAACGGGTACGAGGGTCACCACGAGAGGCTCCTACAGCGACTATGCTCTTCTCTGCTGCCAGGAGGCGCTCCTCGAGGAGGTCAACGGTGAGGGTGGTGGGGCAAACCGAGAGGAAGTGGTCCCTGACCGAGCGAAGGGAGTCAGGGAGCCGGGTGACTATGTAGTAGAGGGTGATGTACATGGGGGGGGGGGTTCTTGGCGCAGAACTCAGCAGGAAGCGCAGCGCGGTAGCGGGTGTCACTAGTGCGAAGGTGTGTAATGAGGTCAGCGACAGTGGGAAAGGCAGCGAGGTCAGGGAACAGGTACGGCAGCATGAGGCGGCTAAGGGCAGCAGTGGCAGGGGAAGAGTAGCGTGCAACTACAGCGTCGTACAAGGTCTTAGAACTCTTGTACTGACTAAAATGCGCACGCTCAGTGGTCGGTAAGTGGCGACGCACAGCAAGACGGGCAGCAGCATCGCGTGTGGCCCACTGTGAGCGAACAGTGCTGTCAGCATCGGCAGGAGGGGCAGGGGAGGCACCAGAGGTGAGATCGAACAGGGAGAGTCCGTCTGTCCTATCGCACTGTAGGAAAAGCTGCAGGTCATCGACCTAGACCTCAAAGTCAACAGCCCGACCCTCAGCATCAAAGGTAAGGACACTGGGGGTAGCCATGACAGCAGTAGTCTAGCAGTGAGAGCAGTAGGCTAGGGGCAGCGCAGTGGCTAAGGTGCTGCTCGGGAGTGCTCTCACCAGGCCGGGTGGGTAGGGTCGGGGCGTGTCGGCAGGAACAGGGCCGGAACTGCGGCGTTAGCCGCTTGACAGCGGCAGCGGCGGCTCGACAGCGACTCGGCGGTGGCTGCGGCTCGACAGCAGCGGCGGCGGCTCGGCGGCAGTGGCGGCTCGGCGGCAGCGGCGGCTCGACGGCGGCGGCGGCGGCTCGAAGGCGACTCGGCGGCGGCTCGGTGGGTCGGCGGCTCAGCAGCGTGGCGGCTCAGCGGCGGCCGCAAGAGGGTGGCAGGAGAGCCGCGAGAGGGCGGCGACGGGGCCGCGAGAGAGCGGCGACGGGGCCGCGAGAGGGCGGTGAAGGGGCCGCAAGAGGGCAGCGACGGGGCCGCGAGAGGGCGGCGACGGGGCCGCAAGGGCGGCTACGGGGCTGCTGAGGGCGGCGAAGGGGCCGCTAAGGGCGGCGACGGGGCCGCTGAGGGCTGCGACGGGGCCGCAAGAGGGCGGCGAAGGGGCCGCGAGAGGGCAGCGACGGGGCCGCAAGGGCGGCTACGGGGCTGCTGAGGGTGGCGACGGGGCCGCTGCGGGCGGCGAAGGGGCCGCTGAGGGCGGCGACGGGGCCGCGAGAGGGCGGCGACGGGGCCGCAAGAGCGGCGGCGAGGCCGCAAGGGCGGCGACAGGGCCGCTAGAGGGCGGCGACGGGGCCGCTAGAGGGCGGCGACAGGGCCGCTAGAGGGCGGCGACGGGGCCGCTAGAGGGCGGCGACGGGGCCACGAGAGGGCGGCGACGGGGCCGCGAAGGGTGGGGCCGCGAGGGGCCGCTAAGGGCGGCGACGGGGCCGCGAGAGGGGTCGTGAGAGGGCGCGACGGGCCGCTAAGGGGAGGACGGTACACAGGGCGCGCCTCGGTCAGGAGCGACTCGCTCTCCGGGTAGGAAACAAAAAATTATTCGATGTTTTTTTTTTTGTGGTGGGCCCAAGGAACAGTTCCCACTAGGGAACCTGCTCTATACCATGTGAAGAAATGAGGAATGAATGATGAACTAGGAAATGAGTTGGGTACAAATATGAAACCCTAGAAAGTTGTACCCCATACTGTCTACCCCACTACAGCCTAGAAAGACTATAGCATATAAGTTTGACACCCGGTACCACGATCGCAGCAGTTTGTCACGGAACTCCAGACGGCCCGTACGCAAGCAGCTGATTTTATTCGTAAGGCTTATACCACGGCCAGTCGCCAGGCGGACAAGCATCGACGGAACTTACCCTTCCGCGCAGGGCAGGTTGTGCTTCTGGACACCAAGAATCTCCGCCTGCCGCAGCCGGCGAAACTACGGCCTCGATACGTGGGACCATTTCGTATCATCCAGATGGTGACACCTGTCACCGCGAAGCTGCTGCTACCCGACGACTGGAAAATCCATGACGCTTTCCACGTCAGTCTGCTTCGTCACTACGAACAGCCTCAGTCGCCAGCTGTCACTCGGCCAACTCTCGCGCCGACCACACGCCCCGTGGCGGAACCCACGCTGGAACCTTGGAAGATTCTCAACCATCGCGTGGACGTGACTGCCGCAGGCCGCTCAGTGAAATTCCTACTTCGCTGGAAGGAACGCACGAGCGAGGATGACACGTATGTCACCGCTGACTCACTACTGAGACATCCGGTTGTGGATGCTGTTGGGCTGAGCAAAGCCCTTAGGATCTTTGCAGGGGTGAACTCTGGGTAGGACTAATGTAATAGCGGAAGCGTTTAATGAAGAGTTGTGAACCACCTTGCGCTAGTATGTGAGGGCAAAGTAAGTTGATTAAAGCAAGGAGATACAAGATTATATAGGAGTACAAGGAATACGAAGAGATACGGTTGTAACTGCTTTACTGTTGCTGTTGCGGTTCGATACAGTGACGACTCGGGCAACTGCTCTGTAGCGAGTCAGTTGTGTGTCCTTGCTGTCGCGCTGTACTTGTCGGGTCAAAGGTCGCTGACCTTAGACTTTCGCGTAACCTCCAACAGTTACTTTCAACCTCCGAGGGTTGACTCGCCGGTGCTTCGATATGCTTCGCTTCATTTGTGCCTTAGTGTTTTCGACACGACAGAGGCGCTTAAGATCGATTGTTTCCAACACTCCCCTTCGCTTCTGGAGTGTCGCTGCTGGTGACGTGGCTCTATCCAGTCAGCAGCATGCAGTACTCGAACTTCTGCTTTCCGAGCTTCTTGGTCAGGTAGTCAGCTGCCATCTCGGACGTGGGGCAGTATGACAGCTCGAGCCTCCCTTTCTCGATCTCGTCCTTTACGAAGAAATATCGCAGGGCGATGTGTTTCGTCCTGTTCGCGAAGCCGTTCTTGTTGGCGATGCGAATTGCCGACTGGTTGTCGCAGAACCGAGTGAAGCTGGGTAGCTGAGCCAGCTTCGCTTCTTCCAGCAGTTTGCGAAGGTTAAGTCCTTCCTTGGTGGCTGAACAGAGTGCAATATATTCTGCTTCAGCTGACGAGAGGGCGATTAATTCCTGCTTGTTCGACTGCCAAGAGATAGGTCCGATAGGTTCGAGGCGGTAGATGTAGCCGGTGTGAGAACGCCTGTTGTCGGAGTCGCCAGCGTGATCAGCGTCGACGTAGCCGATTAACTTAGGCGGTGTAGTTGCGTTCTTGTAGTAAGTTAGACCGATCGTCGGGGTGCTGACGAGGTAGTGAAGAGCGCGGTCGAGCTCAGCTAGATGTTCCGCTTCAGGCTTCTTGAGGTAGGTGGCGAGCTGACTTGCAGAGTACGATAGGTCCGGGCGGCAGGTGACGGCTGCGAAAAGGAGGCAACCCAGTTTCCTTTGGTAGTCGCGTATGCCGGCGGGCTTAAGTAGAGCGGAGCTTCCCTTGCTGCTTCCTGTCGTGTAGTGGTACGGTGTGGAGATGGCGGTCGGTGTGAGTGCGAAGCGTTTGGCGATGGTGTCTGCGTATTTCGCGGCACTGAGGTGGATCACGTCTTCTTCTTCTCGGATGTTGAGACCGAGGTACTGTGTGACAGTAGATGAGACCGTGAGCGTGAGGTCCTTCTGTAGCTCCCCTTCGAACCAGGCTGTGATGACGTCGGTCGAGCCGATGTAGAGTAGATCGTCTACGTAGACGATTAACAGGATGTAGTCGGTGTTCTTCGTGAGCCGGTACATGCCCTGATCATGCGGTAGTTGTTTGAAGCCGATGCGAATGAGGCGAGCGTGCAGGTATTGTTGCCATAGCCGCGGAGCTTGCTTAATGCCGTAGAGAGACTTCAGCAGCTGACAGACTTGATTGGGCTCACCGTTAGAGCCGTGCGGTGATTCGACGAAGATTTTTGCGTCAACAGGTGCGTAGAGGAATGCGTTTGCGACGTCGATTTGCCGCAGCTTCTTCTTCTTCATGGCGGCGATCGCGAGGAGGATTCGGAGCGAAGTGTGTCGTCTGACCGGAGCGAAAGTTTCGGTGAAGTCGCGTCCGTGTTCTTGGTCGAAGCCGCGTACGACCCAGCGAGCTTTAAACTTGTCGATGGTGCCGTCAGCCTTTGTCTTTACACGGAAGACCCACTTCCCGGTGAGTACTGTTTTGTTCCGTGCTACGCTGATAGGAACGACCTTCCAGGTGTTGCGTTCCTCCAGTGCCTTTAGCTCTCTGTCCATGGCTTTGCGCCATTTTTCCTTATGTTCCCCCCCCAGAGCCTGTTGAACTGTCGCAGGCTCTTTAGGGATGGCTGCGCCGTGGACTGCGGTGACGAGACCAAGGATTTGGAGTCCACTCTGTGTGTAGCGGGGAAGTGAAGTGTCCTCGGGATAAACTGCCTCGTCTCCCGCTTCTGGATCAGGTGCGAAATTAGGTCCTACGCGTTCTGCTTCGTCGGTGTTGACTTGTGCAGGTGTAACGTAACCGTTGTCAGCGAAGTGGTAGTAGACTTCGGCGTTGACGCTTTCGCGTGGGTTTTCGTCGTCCATTGGCACGTCGACGGAGCAGTAGGGGAGGGGTCCGGCTTCTTCCGAGGCTCCTTCCACGTTCTGCTTGTCCCAGTCAGCTTCGTCGTCTGCCGAGGCGAAGGCTCGGGTGCCATGAAAACCATCGGAGCGGTCGGGGTTTTCTTCTTGCAAGTTGGCAAGGTAATACCGAAGGGTGAGGTTTTCGTAGAAGATGACATCACGTGCTGCCACTGTCTCTTTTGTCTCGACGTCGAAAATTTTCCATGCGTTGTAATGCTTTTCGATGCCCAGGTGTAGCCCCCACTGTGCGCGTTGGGAGAATCGGCCAGCTCGTGCAGATGGGGGCCGGTACTGTACCATGCAGCCGAAGACCCTTAACATTTTTGTGCTGCCCAGTTTTCCTGTCCACAGCAGGTGCGGTGATGCGTTGTTCGGGAGCGATGATGACGAGAGCAGGTTGTGCAGCATGATGGCGTGGTCCATTGCTTCGGGCCACTGGTGGTTAGGCAGGTGCATGCCACGTAGCAGTTTGCGCATGGTGTTCTGGAGGGTCCTGTTCATCCTTTCTGCTACACCTTGCTGTTGATGGGCGTAGGGAAGAGAGATGAGCCGCTTGATTCCCCTTTCAGCCAAGTACTGCTTGAACCTCTGTGAGGTGTATTCTCCTCCCCCGTCTGACTGGAAGCATTTCAGTTTGACGCCCGACTCTTGCTCTGCTACTGGGAGCCACGCAACGAAGGCTTCGAAGGCCATGTCTTTGCTCGGAAGGTTTAGATGCCAGACATATCGTGTGGCGGCGTCGATGAAGGTGATGGTGTAGTTGTACGCGTTTTGTCCAGGCTCGCGGTTGTACAAGATGTCGCTGTACACCTTCTCGAGTGGCGCGTAAGCTGGTGCGCTTGGGTTATGGTGAGACGCGAACGGTTGATGCGGTAAGTCAGCTTCAGGACAAGTGAAACATGTTCCTCGAGCTCGCTGGAGTTCTCTGCTGTCGGTTAGGAGTAGAGAGTCTTTATCGAGCACGCCTGCTCTTATCGTGTTGTTTAACACCGTGTTGCTTGGATGTCCCATTCTTGCGTGCCAGGTTCCTTCGGTGGCGCGATGTCCGGGTGAGCGCCGATACATATCGGAGTTGGAATAGAAGCTGGCGGTGAAGTTGGCGCTTCGATGAACTTCTCGTGGTGCTGGGTGTAGCTGTTGCGCGGGTGTCGGTGGTGTGTCGTCGACGAGAATGTCAAACTTATATCTGCTATAGTCTGTTTAGGCTGTAGTGGGGTAGTTCTTAGAGGGTACAACACTTTTGTGTTTTCTACTTGTACCCATCTCCTTTCTAGTTCATTCAATTCTCTCGACATTCGCACCTAAGGTTCTAACATGGTATTAAGAGCAACTAAGTTTTAGGACCTAATCTGAATGGGCCCACCACCTACTGCCCTGCCCGTACCTAGCCCGTCACCCGGCCTGTAACTAGCCCGTCGCCCGGCCCGTACCTAGCCCGTCGCCCCGGCCCCGCTGGCCCCGTCGACTTCGTCGCCCGCGCCCGGCCCGTACCTAGCCCGTCGCCTCGGCCCCGCTGGCCCTGTCGACTTCGTCGCCCACACCCGGCCCGTACCTAGCCCGTCGCCCGGCCCGTACCTAGCCCGTCGGCTCGGCCCAGCTGGCCCCGTCAACTTCGTCGCCCACGCCAGGCCCGTACCTAGCCCGTCACCTCGGCCCCCACTGGTCCCGTCGACTTCGTCGACCGCGCCCGGCCTGTACCTAGCCCGTCGCCCGGCCCGTACCTAGCTCGTCGCCTCGGCCCCGATGGCCCCGTCGACTTCGTCTCCCGCGCCCGGCCCGTACCTAGCCCGTCGCCTGGCCCGTACCTAGCCCACGCCCGGCCTCTTCTCCTGCCTGCGCCCGGCCCGTACCTAGCCCGTCGCTCGGCCTGTACCTAGCCTCGCGCCCGGCCCCGTACCTGCCCAGCGCCAGGCCCTGTACCTGTTTGGCCCCTCGGCCCCTTGTTTGGCCCCGCGGCCCCTAGGCCCCTCGGCCCCCCCCCCTAGGCCCCCCGGCCCCTTGTTTGGCCCCACGGCCCCTAGGCCCCTCGGCCCCACCTCAGAGACGGCCCCCCGGCCCCGTGTTTGGCCCCTCGGCCCCCTAGGCCCCTCCGCCCCCTAGGCCCCTCGGCCCCCTAGACCCCTCGGCCCCCCCCTAGGCCCCCCGGCCCCTTGTTTGGCCCCGCGGCCCCTAGGCCGCTCGGCCCCACCTCAGAGACCGACGCCCGGCCCCGTACCTGCCCAGCGCCCGGCCCCGTACCTGCCCAGCGCCCGGCCCCGTACCTGCCCAGCACCCGGCCCTGCACATGCTCAGCGCCAGGCCCTGCCCCTTGTTTGGCCCCCCGGCCCCTTGTTTGGCCCCTCGGCCCCCTAGGCCCCTCGGCCCCCCCTAGGCCCCCCGGCCCCTTGTTTGGCCCCGCGGCCCCTAGGCCGCTCGGCCCCACCTCAGAGACCGACGCCCGGCCCCGTACCTGCCCAGCGCCCGGCCCCGTACCTGCCCAGCGCCCGGCCCCGTACCTGCCCAGCACCCGGCCCTGCACGTGCCCAGCGCCAGGCCCTGCCCCGTGTTTGGCCCCTCGGCCCCCTAGGCCCCTCGGCCCCCTAGGCCCCTCGGCCCCCCCCTAGGCCCCCCGGCCCCTTGTTTGGCCCCGCGGCCCCTAGGCCGCTCGGCCCCACCTCAGAGACCGACGCCCGGCCCCGTACCTGCCCAGCGCCCGACCCCGTACCAGCCCAGCGCCCGGCCCCGTACCTGCCCAGCACCCGGCCCTGCACGTGCCCAGCGCCAGGCCCTGCCCCTTGTTTGGCCCCTCGGCCCCCCCTAGGCCCCTCGGCCCCTTGTTTGGCCCCGCGGCCCCTAGGCCCCTCGGCCCCACCTCAGAGACCGTCGCCCGGCCCCCTGCCCCCTTGTTTGGCCCCTCGGCCCCCTAGGCCCCTCGGCCCCCCCCCCCCCCGGCCCCTTGTTTGGCCCCTCGGCCCCAACTCAGAGACCGGCGCCCGGCCTCTCCCCCTCCTCGGCCCCCTAGGCCCCTCGGCCTCTTGTTTGGCCCCGCGGCCCCTAGGCCCCTCGGCCCCACCTCCGATACTGTCGCGGCCCTGCCTTCGCCGCCCCCTGCGGCCCTGCCTGCACCCGTCCCTGGTAAGCACCCGCGCCGCCCGGAGCTGAGCCGCGCCGCCAAGCCGAGCCGCGCCGCCCAGCCGGGCCGCGCCACCCTGCTGCTACTGCTACTCCTCTTACTACTGCTCCGCAGCGTGTCCCATTGCCGTCTCCTCCTGCGTCCTCTCTTTCTGACGGTCTGGACCCTGAGTCTGACTCCCTTCGTGCTGCTAGTCCTACCGTCACGCGCTTTCTGGCCACTGCTGTCACTGACCCTCTGTTTGAGTCCTCTGTTGCGTCTGCTCTTGTTGCTGAGCTTGTTGACTTTGCTGCAGCCTGTCGCCTAGACTACGCCGCTAGTCTTGTTGCTGAGTCTGCGTCTGTGTCTGTCTGTCCTCCGTCCGTCGGGGGTGAGTGTGCTCTTGGCACGGACGTTTTTGAAGACAGACAGGAGGAGTTTGAGTGCTTTGCTGCTTCTGTACCTCATCTCGTGTCCATGCTGCTGGCCCCTGAGGGAGACCCGGATGCACCAGACATCCCGACCCCGCGCTCTTACGCAGAGGCGATAGAGGGTCCCTACTCCTCTCAGTGGCAGGCAGCCATGGACGCCAAGATGGCTTCCTGGAAGTCCACAGGCACCTACGTCGACGAGGTTCCCCCGCCTGGGGCGAACATCGTCAGTGGCATGTGGATCTTCAGGGTGAAGCGGCCGCCGGGTTCTCCGCCTGTCTTCAAGGCGCGCTACGTTGCACGTGGCTTCAGTCAGCGACAGGGAGTTGACTTCTTCCAGACTTTCTCCCCTACCCCGAAGATGACCACTCTTCGGGTACTGCTGCACGTAACTACTCAGCGTGACTACGAGCTCCACTCGCTTGACTTCAGCACAGCCTTCCTACAGGGCAGCCTGCACGAGGAGATCTGGCTGCGCCGCCCACCTGGCTTCACTGGGTCATTTCCAGCTGGTACCCAGTGGAGCCTCAGGCGGCCAGTCTACGGTCTCCGCCAGGCACCCCGTGAGTGGCACGACACACTCAGGACGACTCTTGCTGCTCTTGGTTTTGCTCCTTCCACTTCTGACCCTTCTCTGTTTTTACGCACTGACACTACTCTGCCACCGTTCTACGTTCTCGTGTACGTAGACGACCTCGTCTTTGCTACTGCTGACACTGAGGCACTCGCCCACGTGAAGTCCGAGCTGCAGAAGAGACACACGTGCACAGACCTGGGTGAACTGACAAGCTATCTTGGCTTGCGGATCACCCGGGACAGAGCACAGCGCACCATTACCTTGACTCAGTCACACATGGTGCAGCAGGTCCTTCAGCGCTTCGGCTTCACGTACTCCTCGCCACAGTCCACTCCTTTGCCTACCGGTCACTCGCTCTCAGCTCCACCTTCGGACGAGTCCGTCGAGCCGAGTGGCGCGTATCCAGAGCTTGTGGGCTGCCTCATGTACCTGATGACATGCACACGACCTGACCTCGCATACCCTCTCAGCCTTCTGGCTCGCTACGTGGCTCCCGGCAGGCACCGAAAGGTGCACTGGGATGCTGCGAAGAGGGTGTTGCGATACTTGTGCAGTACATCGGGCATGGGGCTAGTGCTTGGAGGACGGGCTCGAGTTGTCCTCACTGGTCACGCTGACGCCTCCTGGGTTGACGACTTGGCTACGCAGCGGTCGTCACAGGGTTACACCTTCAGTCTTGGCTCCGGTTCTGTCTCTTGGCGGTCTACCCGCTCTTCTTCTATTCTCAGCTCCAGTTGTGAGGCTGAGATCTACGCTGGGGCCATGGCTGCACAGGAACTACGCTGGCTCACCTACCTGCTGACCGACTTGGGAGAGGCGCCTCGTTCTCCTCCAGTGCTGTACGTCGACAACAAGGCCGCCATTGCCTTGTGTCAGGAGCACAGACTAGAGCACAGAACGAAGCACATTGCTCTACGCTACTTCCTTGCTCGAGAGTTGCAGCAGCGTGGCCAGCTTCGTCTTGCTTACGTGGCCTCTCAGGCCAACACAGCTGATGTTTTCACCAAGGCACTTCAGCCTTGTGATCATCAGCGTTTCTGTACTGTGTTAGGCCTTGTACCTACTGTGCCTCACTTGCTTTCTTCTTGACTCTGCTTGTACTGTACTCTTTCTACATATACCTGCATGCTTACACTTGCTAGGTTGTATTCACTGTATTGTTTGTTCTCCTTTATATAAATGTGCATGTAAATTGGCCTTGTGGCCATTTGCTTGTGCTCAGACTGCGTGGTGACTTTGTGATCCACCCTGAGCTTGCTTTGCCTTTCTTGACTGGTCATGTGACCTCTTGTTCTCCCCCACTTTGCCTATGGGGGTGTGTCAAACTTATATCTGCTATAGTCTGTTTAGGCTGTAGTGGGGTAGTTCTTAGAGGGTACAACACTTTTGTGTTTTCTACTTGTACCCATCTCCTTTCTAGTTCATTCAATTCTCTCGACATTCTCACCTAAGGTTCTAACAGAGAAGTGGTGCCGTTGAAGGACCAGCGACTGGTGTTGACGTTCCTGCTGCTGCCGTTGATGGTTCTGCTGCTGCCGATGTTGTTTCTGCTGTTGCCGATGTTGTCTCTGCTGCTGCCGATGTTGTCTCTGCTGCTACCGATGTTGTCTCTGCTGCTGCCGATGTTGTCTCTGCTGCTGCCGATGTTGTCTGAATTGTTGCTAACGCCCTTGTTCTTTCTGCCTCAGGGATGCTGTGTGAATACCAGAAGCCGCCGGGGCTGAAGTCTGGATCAAGGTCTGGAGGGTGAGTCCAGGAAGTGAAGGTGACGATGCCGTCGCTGTCTGCTGTGCCTCGGTCTGGAACAAAATCAAGAACGAAGACGTTATTTTTCAGGATCGCCTTTCCGATGTAGAGACCGCCCTTCCCGTGGTACAGCTTGAACTCCTGAGTGGTGCTGTCTGCTTCAAGGTGGATACCTTTAGCCATCAGTTGGCTAACGCTGAGTAAGTTGTAGCCAAGGCCTTCTGCGATTAAGACCTTGGACATTTGTAGTATGACGTTTGTTTCTCGTGACTGAAGTTGAACGACTCCTTGTCGTCGTGTGCGCAGGTTTTCGTTGTTGGCGACGGTGATGACTACTTCGCGTTGGAGTTGGTACTCTCGTTGCACGAAGCGTCCTGAAGAACACATGTGTTGTCCGCAGCAACTGTCCAAGAACCACGTGTCCTTTCCGGATGGCTCGCTTTGGGCGATGGCTGCGTATGTCGGATTCGGCTGGAGTGAATCGCGGTGAGGTGTGGTGTCGTCGAGTTGTTCTTCCGGTGAGTAGTACGGTGGTGATCCCGTGATGCAAGAGTCGCTCAGTCTTGCCATGCAACTGACGATGTTCCTTGCTCCTTGTGCAGGTTGTCCTGTTGAGGTCGTTGAGGTTTTAATCTGGGTCGAGGGATTTGCTTGTGTTGAAGTGACTTGACTGCTTGAGGGTCGAAGCTGCCGCTGTGAAGGCGTTGACTGTTGTCGATTCGGGCAGTGCGTGCGCGGGTGCCCTAACGTCTTGCAGATGTGGCAGAACGGAGGTACGGGCTTCGGTTGTTGTTGTTTGTAGTTGTTGTGGCGTCGCTGAGTGTGGAATGCAAATTCCGGTGCTGATGTCTTCTTCTTGTGTCGTTCTTCTTGCAGGTCCATGTCTTGCTGCTCGGCATGGATTTCGGCGCAGAGTGCTGCTTCGGAGATTCTTCCGTGGGCTCGGAGAATGCCCTTTGTGGCGCGCCATTGAGGACCGAGGCCTCCAATGATGACTGTCACGAAGGCGTCTTCGGAAATCGACCCTCCGCATCGAAGAAGCTTGTCGCGCAACTCGCGACATCTGTTGATATACGTCATTCCTTTCTCGCCTGGTTTCATTTCGACCGTTGTCAGTTGCGCCATTAACCGAATTTGATTTACGCTGTCTGTTGCTTGATACAGGCTCTTCAAGTGGTTGTATGCGAGCTCCGCGGAATTGCCGTAACCCCGGTAAGACCGTATATTCTGCTGTTGGGTTGGGGTGATGTTCCTCAGTAGAATCGTGTACGCCATCATCGACTGATAGGTGTACTGCTGCTTCTCATACTGCGTGTCGTTCGTTGGGTATGGCAGGGACCCGTCGAAGAAGCCAAGTATCTGCGCGCCTTCCATCATTAACTCGAATTCAAACGACCAGGTGAAGAAATCCTTTCCATCGAAAGGTCTCGACGTCTGCATCTTCAGAACGTGCGCGAACTGCGACTGAACTTGTAATGCGTCCAGTGACTTTTCTTGTCCAGGTGAAGGCTGCGGGTGTGGCATAAAGCTGATGGACCCGCGCTCGTACGGGGCAAAGGTAGGCTGCTGCTGTTGATTTCCTCGTGCGTATGATGAGCCGTCGAGACTCATGGGAGTTGCTCCGTTGTTGTTGCTATTGTGTGACTGCGCATGTGCCGATTGCTGGTGTTGCTCGTAGAAGGACATGAAGGAGAAGAATTTCTCCATGATGCTCTGGTCGAAGTCTGCAGGTTGATTCGCAGGAGTCTCGGTGGATGTTGCCCTGGGTCTTGTAGGCCAGAGGCAGGAGGTGGAGTAGGAGTAGTGCCCTGGGAGCCGTTGGAGGAGCTCCTTTCCTTTTGTGTAGCCATGTCTGTTGATGTTGTCGGTATCTTAATAGAGGCTGAATTCTCCCTGACTGCTCTCATACCATGTTGGGCTGAGAAAAGCCCTTAGGATCTTTGAACGGGTGAACTCTGGGTAGGACTACTGTAATAGCGGAAGCGTTTAATGAAGAGTTGTGAACCACCTTGCGCTAGTATGTGAGGGCAAAGTAAGTTGATTAAAGCAAGGAGATACAATATTATATAGGAGTACAAGGAATTCGAAGAGATACGGTTGTAACTGCTTTACTGTTGCTGTTGCGGTTCGATACAGTGACGACTCGGGCAACTGCTCTGTAGCGAGTCAGTTGTGTGTCCTTGCTGTCGCGCTGTACTTGTCGGGTCAAAGGTCGCTGACCTTTGACTTTCGCGTAACCTCCAACAGTTACTTTCAACCTCCGAGGGTTGACTCGCCGGTGCTTCGATATGCTTCGCTTCATTTGTGCCTTAGTGTTTTCGACACGACAGAGGCGCTTAAGATCGATTGTTTCCAACAGATGCTTACCTGGCCCGCCGAGGTGTCTCGGATATTCACCACCTTTCTTAAGGGGGGGGGGGGGGGGGGGGGGGGGGGGGGGGTAGTGTAAGGATTTTTTCCGGATTCCTTACTGGGTCACACTGTACGCGTACAACCCCGGTTTTCGGAAAACCAGGCTCGGTCCGCCGACCTCGCCTTCCGAGCCACCACCGCGTTGCCTTCGGGTTTTCCAAACCCCGAACCTGCACCCAACCATCTCGCGACCCCGCGACCTCGGCCTAGCTAGCTTCGCTATATTAGTCCTAGGCCTCGTGTTCTCAGACACTGTAATCACGTCCGCATTATTGAGTTCTGCGCACTCTTTCCTTTCACAACTCATAACATTGACAGCGTTCGTGTAGCAATCTATCGAGGGGCAATTTGCTCGTCATTGAGTATTTTCGCGTGGTTCAGTGCGATCGAATATCCGACTTTCTGGGGTCTCCGTCAGAACGTTCCCACAACGTTTTCTCCCACCGCCTAGTATGGTAGTTATTTGAAATGCAGGATTCGTCGCGACTCGCCATTCGTCGGCGGCCTAGGGAAGGTCGAGTTGCAGCAATGAAACATACAGCACGTGGTATGGTGCCCGCGCACGTGCCCCGCAGGACTTGCGACGCTGCTTGACGGCGCAGGCGAGCGGCGCATGTGGGAAGGGAACGGAGCGGAGCTTGGCTCAGCGCCACCCGAGCCTGCCTTATCTCTCTCCAACCAAACCGACCTCCAAGGGGCGAGAACTCGCATATGCTCCGCACCGCGCGATGGTGCTGTACGTTGATTGCGGGAACCACAGCATGCATCTTTCCTTCGCGCTACTTGTGCGCGGCCGGTCTTAAACCCCAATCCGCAGCGTTGCGCGAGGGGAAGCTATTGCGCCATGGCCGGCGCCGACACGTCCGCTTGCGCCAAACGCGCCGTGCTTCCGACCGTCCGACCGTCCGACCGTCGGCGTCGTCACCGTGACCGTCGCTCGTTCCTCGCCGCCAATGATTCGCCTGTCGCGAGTTATCGGCCGCCGCCAGTGCGACCTTCCGTGCGCCCTTTCGTGCTCGATTTCGTGCGCCCTTCCTGGCCCCCTTTCGTGCGCCATTCCGTGCGCCCTTCTGTGCGCGCCCTTTCTTGCGCCCTTCCGTGCGCGCCCATTCTTGTGCCCTTCCTTGCGGCGCGCGGCTATTTAGTCACGCTGCTGCGCGTCGCTGCCATGTCGCACGCAGCTCCGTTGGAATCACATCATCTTTTGCACGCAATTGAAAGCTTTGAGTCGAATCAATCCAGACCTCCTCACCCGCTCGCCCGCCTGGGACTTGCCTCCGATAGTTTCCAAGCTTCCCGCGCAAGACAGCGACCGCGACCGAGATGGCGAGGCTCAAATTGCTCGGCGCGCTGCTCCTCCTCGCGCTGCTGTGTAAGTCAAGTCTCGTGATAGTGAATGCGCAGTTGACAGATGCCCCTGCTCGTGCTCGCGTCCTCTCGCCAACCTCGCTTCGCCCTGCACTGACCCTCCGTCCCACCCCGCGCTCTATCTCATTCTCTCCCTCCTTTCACTCTTGTTCCCCTCGCTTTCCACCTTGCTTTCTCTCGCCTGACAATTCGCTTCATCTGTTCTCCCACTGCTCCCATTGCTTCTCTTATCTGACCCTCTGTGGCTGCAGGTGCAGCTGACACTCTGGTACCGCCACTGCCCTCACCACCGCAACCGCCACCACCGCTGCCCCCAGCCAGCCTTGCACCGCCACACGTCACCCTTTTTCACTCCTACCTTTGGCTTCTCCGTCAGCCATGTTGCATCCATTCGCTTCTTGCACCTCCTTTCCCCCCTGCTTGCGTCTCTCCCCCAATACTCCCCACCACTCTATCTCCCTCCCCACCATCCCCTGTTCCGCCCCCCCATCCCCATGCGAGCAGGCCAAGACAGTGACGGTGGGCAGGGGGTGGTTCAGCCCGTGGTCGTACGGCGTTGAGTCCTGGAAGCCTCCCCGTGTGAAGCCAGGAGACGTGCTCGGTAAGCCCTTGGCAGCCCTTGTGTTGCTGCTCAATAGCGTGACTCTTTATCCTCCCCTCCCCACCTCATCCTCCCCACCTCCTTCCAATCTCCCAGTCCCCTCTGCTTACCTCTTCACTCTCCCCTCTTGGCGCCTCTTCCTCCTCCCCTCCTCGTTCTCCCCTCTCTCCCCACTGAGCATTGTTCCCCTGGCGCATGGCAGTGCATGACACGTGGCGCCCTCAAAGACCTGGCATCCTATTCCTTTCCCCGTTCGATCTTCTTTCTCCCTGTTCCGTCTCCCACGTTCATCCTCCCCTCTGCGTTCTCCCCTCCTCTTCTCTGTGCAGTGTTCCGCTGGCGCATGGCAGCGCATGACGTGTGGCGTCTCAAGGACCTAGCAGCCTACACCAACTGCACCTTTGCCACGGGCAAGAGGCTCACCCCTATCCGCACTTCCTACCGCTACAGGTGCTCTGCCCTCTGCTGCACAGCGCGTTTCAATTTCCCTTGCACAACCCACCACCACCACCCTTCACCATCGTTCACCAGCCCTCTCCAACCCTCTCCAGCCTCCACCAGCCTTTGGTTTGTCACCCTGTCTACTGATATCACCTTGTCTATTGATATCACCCTTGTCTACTGATATCACCCTGAAACGCTCCCTGCATACATCCTCAACTCATTGCACATCCTCATGTCCCTGCATCAACCCTCTCAACCCTCCCAACCTGCTCACCCCTCTCAACCGTTCTCAACCCTCTCAGGTACAAGGTGCCGCTGACAGCAGCGGGCACAACGCTCTTCTTCGCCTGCAGCGTGCCCTCCCACTGCAGCGTCTTTCACATGAAGACTAGGATCCCCATCTCGCCCTAGCCTGCCGTCTGAAGCCGCATGCAGTCTGCAGTGTGATATCAAGCCGTGTGAAGCTGCCTCCTCTGCAGCATCTGAAGCCTCCTGCAATGTGCCAGCCAACTGAAACTGCCCGCGCTTTGTGATTTCAAGCTGCCTGCAGAATGCCATTTGAAGCTTCCTGCAACACGCCATCCCAGAGCCGCCATGCCGCCTCACAGCAGCGCCATCCCTAAGATGCCTCTCTCTCCCTTGAGTGACGTCTGAAGCCGCTTGCACTGTGACATCTAGAGCCCCAATGCCGCCATGCCATCTCTCTGCAACGCATTCGCCCTGGTCTGCCTCTTCAGGTGCCTTAAGACTAGTCAACTGCAGTGTGCCATGCCATGCCACCTCAGGTGTCTCTTCAGGTGTCTTCGGAGGAGCAGAAACCATGGCGCCTGTCCTCCTGTAGATGAAGAGATTCCCCACCACCTTTTGCACGTGAAATTTGTAGTCTTTTCTGTAACTAAACCACTTGATTGTTTCATTAGGGGGTTCAGTCCGGCGTGCTCTTTACCGAGGAGTAAGCGTGGTTCAGTGTGGTAGAGTGTTCAACTTATGTTCGTTACTTTCAAAATATTAGTGAGTGATGACGCCACAACCTTTCTGTTTTGCGTAGTTGCTGAAGTGAACAATTCGTCGCGACTCCCCGCCATTCGACAGCGGCTTAGGGAGTATCGTGTTGCAGCCGTGCCAAATACAGCACGTGCTGCCACGCACATGCGCCGCACGACTTGCCGTACGCTGATTGGCTTTCGATAATCACCGTTGCCGCTTCGCAGAGGCAAGCTGCGCATGTCGAAGAGAACGGAGGAGTCAGCCTGCCACGTGGCATGCTTTCCTCTTCCATGGCGGCTCGCTCAGTGCCATCCGAGCCTGCCATCCGGCTTGCAGAGAAAGCGCCTCACCCCCACGCTTGGACTTGCAGAGAAATCCATACCAAACCGAAATTGGACACAGGAAGCGCCTCACCCCCGCGCTACTTTGGCGCGGCCCGTCTTAGAAAGCTATCCGCAGCGTTGCGCAAGGGGAAGTTAGTTGCGCCATGGCCGGCGCCGACGAGGCGTCTGTTTGCGCCAGACGCGCCGTACTTCCGACCGTCCGAGCGCAATCACCGTCGTTCGTTCCTCCCCGCCACGCCTGCGGGTTATCGGCCACAGTCACTGCGCCTGTCCGTGCGCGGCGCGGTTATATAGTCGCTCTACTGCCATGGCGCACGCAGCTTCCCGAAGTCCGCTTAAATCACCACCGTCTCCACCGTAATCGCAGCAGCAGACTCGAGTCGAATCGATCCAGACTTCTTCTCCCGCACGCCCGCCTCGGACTCTCAGTTTGCGTGCTTTCCGTACTTCTGGTAGTTAGCGGCGCCGCGCGTTTCAGCGAAGTCGCCTCTCGCGCGTTACAGCGGCCGACATGACGCGGCTCAAACTGTTGTGTGCGCTGCTGCTCCTCGTGCTGCTGTGTGAGTCAAGTCTCGTGATTCATGATTCTTGAGAGTTTAGAAGATAGTTTCGTGCTTGCAATTGAGCCGTTGACAGGTGATCCGCTGCTCGAGGTGACCTTTGAGTCTGACTCAGAAGTCTCCTCGCGCTGCTGTGTAAGTGAAGTCTTGTGAGAAGTGAGCCGTTGACAGGTGGTCCGCTGCTTGTGCTTGCGTCCTTTCGCCACTCTCCCTTCGCCCCTCACTGCCCCTTGTCTTTTCAGAACTGTCCTTGTCCTCCTTCTCACCCCGCGCTCTCCCTCGTTCTCCCTATCCCTCCTCCCACTCTTGTTTTCCTCGCTGCCTCTCTTCTAACAATTCTCTTCATCTGTTCTTCCGAGTTGCCCCCGTCTTGTCCTCTGACCCTCCGTGGTGCAGGTGCGGCCGACACTCAGGTACCACCACTGCCACCACCACTGCAGCCGCCACTGCTGCCACCAACCATGCCTTGTGCCTGCCACACGCTTGCCATCCGCCACACGTTACCCTCTCCCCTTCCTACCTCCGGCTTGTCTGTCTCTTCTTGCATCCGGCCATTCCCTCTCGCCAATATTCTTCCTCCTCCTTCTCCCCCTACTTGAGTCTCTTCCCAAATATCCCCACCCCTCTAAACTCCCCACCACCCCCTGTTTCGTTCCCTTATCCCCATGCTTCCAGGCCAAGACAGTGAAAGTGGGCAGGGGGTGGTTCAGCCCGTGGTCGTACGGCGTTGAGTCCTGGAAGCCTCCCCGTGTGAAGCCAGGGGACAAGCTTGGTAAGCCCTTGGCAGCCCGTGGCAGCCCGTGTGTGCATGCATGTGCTTACCAAGCCCCGTGTGTTGCTGCACTCATGTGAGCCGCGTCATCATTGGCTCCCCTCCACTTCATCCTCCCCTCCCCACCTCACCCTCCCAACCTCAATCCGTTCTTCCAGTCTCCCTCTGCTGATTTTTTACTCTCCCTGCCTTGCTCCTCTTCCTCCTCCCCCCGCCCCTACTCCCCACCCTGCAGTGTTCCGCTGGTGCATGGCAGCGCATACCGTGTGTCGCATGAAGTGCAGCGCGTCAAGGCCCTTGCATACTAATCGTTCCCCCTTTTCATCTTCATTCTCCCTGTACGTCCTTCCTTCCTGTACTCTCACCCCACCATCGCGCAGTGTTCCGCTGGCGCATGGCGCGGCATGACGTGTGGCAGCTCAGGGACTTCGCGGCCTACACCAACTGCACCTTCGCCACGGGAAAGAGGCTCAAGCACGTCCACATCTCCGAGCGCTACAAGTACTGCGCTGCCGCCCTTTCTGTTGCACACACCTTTCCAATCTCTGTTGAATGAAATCACTTTTGAGAAATCTCGAAAGTGATTTCGCCATGGGCCAGAGGCTCACCCGCGTCCACACCTCCCACAAATACAAGTGCGCTTATGCCTCCTCTGCTGCACATACCATTTCAGTATCCTTGCACAACCCAACCGCACCACACTTCACCCCCCATCACCCCCCGTCACCGACCTTCACCATCCTTCACCACCCTTCACCAACTCTCACCAGCCTCCACCAACCTTTGGTTTGTCTCGTTGTTACTGTTGATATTCCTTTCCTTGGATAACACAAGGTAAAGACACACAGCCTGGGCGTTACTGTTGAGATTTCCATGCTGAAATTTTCATGTCATTGCCTGCCCTCTTGTCCCTGCCTCAACCCTCTCAAACCCGCTGAACCCTCTCAAACGCTCTCAACCATTTCAGGTACAAGGTGCCACGGACAGCAGCGGGCACAACTCTCTTCTTCGCCTGCAGCGTGGACGCCCACTGCAGCGCCCACCACATGAAGACAATGATCCCCATCTCGCCCTAGCCTGCCGCCTAAAGCCGCCTGCACTGTGCCATCTTTAGCCTAGTACAATGCACCAATGTAAGTGACCACGACGTCTCATGGCAGCGATGTCCACATGAAGACGACAAGCCCCGTCCCACTCTCGACTGCCACTGAAGTTGCTGTTACTGGTAGATTGCACCTGTTGGGGTTGCTCCTTCTGTCTGTGTGCTCTCATGAATGCTTCGTTTAGGAAAGCTTCCAGGACAGGAGCACTGCATGGTCATTTCATTTTTAGAATCTGTAAAGGTGTGGTATATTCCGCGAGTCCTAGAACCGATCAAAACAAAACGGAACGAAGGATATTTTTCGTACTTCGTAACAAAACAAAGTGTATTGTGTTTGTAACTTCGACTTTCCATTCCAGCACAGGACACTATTATAAAGTTACAGATTGGTTTTAGGGTAAAAGTGAAAGACCTTCGGATGAAAGCGAGAATTTGGATTACCGCCAGAATACAAGAGAACACTAGCTTATACCTTGCTGGTAAGAATGGAAGGGAAGGAAAGGGGAAATGACGTCTGTGGGTGGAGGAAAGAAGTCCCACTGATGCTTTGGAATTCATTCCTCTGCCAGCAGAGGCAGCTGGCCGCCATTGAAAGCAGTGAATCTGCAGTCAGTGGCAGTCACTCCCGACATCTCATAATCCCCCACCTGCCCATCCAGAAACCCCTTGCCCTCCTCCCCATCCACCGACACAGGGTGGTGCAGCAGAGCAGCAAGCCTCGAATACTCCATGGTGCGCTGCTCCCTGCCGCTGCGGTACGTCTGCCCCATCACCCCGTGCACCTGCCTGCTCGGATTCGAGTCCACAAACATCAGGTTGATGTGCACCTGCGCGTCCTCAGGTGTTTGCAACAGAGGGTGCGCCGCGCGCAGCTTCAGCTCGAGCTCCAGGAGATTTTCCAGGCGGAGGGTGTACACGTCCACGTCGAACGGGCCGGTCTTCTCCTGGCCCACAAAGGACAGAATCAGCTGCGCGTTCGAGAGAACATGGCTCTCGCCAAGAGTCAGGCGTGGGAGAGGCTTGTTGTCAAGAGTGGCGGATGCAAGGAAGCCTTGAGCGCCGCGAGTCTGCTCCTTGCCATCCCGTGCCATCAGCACGAGTGAGTGAGCACTTGTGCTGTTGCTGTTGCTGCTCTCGCCGTCGTGCCACATGATCGCCAGCTGTCGGATCCACGTGCGAACGGCCGAGCCGTTGACAAAACGAGCCGCAGCCAGCATGCTACGGTTACCAGCAGAGGGCGGGAGGGGGCGGTGGTCGAGGTAGCCGCGCATGGCCATGTTGACGTGCACTTGGCGGTCGGTGTAGAGGCAGAAGGAGCGGTCTGGCACACCGCCGCCCCACGCGCACCGTGTCGCCGCCCGTGTTGGTGCCGCACCGCCCCTTACGGGCCTTCTCGGGCGTGAGCGCGTCCACGGCCGGCAGGAGGACGCACTTGCCTCGCTGCTCGCTGCTGTGGCGGTCGTGAGAGTCAAGAGATCTGGGAGATTCGAAGCAAGGGAAGGGAAGAGCGGAGAGGTTGAGAGACTCGAAGCAAGGAACGTGGAAATGCGCAATGGAAAAAAAAGCAGATCGGTAAACGACGCAAGGAAGCAGGTGGAAGGCAAGGCACTCATGGGATGTGCGCCCAGTGGCGGCAGTTGAAGGGCGTGCCATCAGCCGTGGCATTGACGCTGCTGCATCGGCTGCAACACTCCTTCACGCCCACCGCCGCCCCCGCACACCACGCCTCATCTGCCTTCCTCGGCGCACCACCGCTGCTGGCGGTGCCGATGGAGCAGCGGCCATAGTCGGGCAGCTTCCAGTACCCCACCTCGCCTGACTCGTTGCTGCACCCGCCCCGCCCGCACAGCCCGCCGCCATGGCTGCTGCCACCACCGCCATGCTCGCTGTCGTCGTCGCTATCATCATCGCTGTTAGCTTCGCCCTCGTGCTCGCTGTTATGGTCGTCATCAGTAGAAGAGTCGTCCTCGTCGCTGTCATGCCCCCGGCCGCCATGCCCGCCGTGGCCTCCGTCGTCGTCCTCCCTCTCCTCGTCACTCCCGCCGCCAAGAATCCCTCCGTGCCGCGAATCGCCGTGCGAGTCGCCGTGCGAAACGGTGTGGGAATCGCCGCTGCCGCCGCGCCCGCCAGGTGTTGTGGTCCCGCTGGTCACGCTGCCGTCGCCGCCACGCAGAGCGATCTTGCCTGAGCGGGGGGGGTTAGTTGCGGCAGCGACGCCAGCCGCAACTGCTAATAACGCGGATAGCGCGACGAGGAGGAGGAACGCTCGAGTCATGATGGCGCCGACGAAATCTCGTAGTGATGAACAGAAGCCAGTAGTGCCGAACGGTGCTGGCTCTATCGAGGATATGAGATCAGATGGCTACGACACGGCGATGGTAATGGTGCTCCCAGTAGTAAGGGCAACAGCTTGAAAAAGTGTCTGATGAGGAAATAGAAGCGACGGTCCCTGGAGTGATGACGCTTAGACCAAGTAGAGTGGGATGGTCGATTTCTAGAAGAATGAAGATGCTGAGGCTGTGCTCCACTGAAATGCTTTATAGTAGCGAATCTCGACGCCAGGACAATACTGGCAGGGCATTGTGCAACCATCGCGACGTGAGGCTGCCTCATCCCACCTCCGAGGGCGTGAGCATGGCGACACGTCAAACAAGAGCGCAGCGGAAGAAGAAGATCATTGCCGCAACGCGCCGTGGGAATAAGTCGCAGATGTGGTAATCGTGGACTATCTGCCACTGCGAGTTCATAGCTCCTGAAGAATCAAGGAAGTTCGGAATTCGAGGATGAGAATGGAAGCTCGCCTGTGTCTGCTTGAAAATTCTTCACTCCACATTCTTGGTTACGATAGTTTTGGGTACGGTATAAATCGGTTCTTCGATATTCGGCAGAAGGTCGTGCTGGTTTGGTGACTGCAGGCACGAAGTAGCGATGATCAGGGGACAAACATTTTCAAACTCACCTGGATTTCGCAAACAGCCTTCGCGAAAGTGAGGGACTTCTGTTCAAACAGATTCAAACTCGCCAGGCAGGCTGATGCGACTCTGGGATGCGAAGGCGAAAGCCTCCGAGACAGTGTGCGTATTATGTCACAGTAACCGCTGGACTTCGCGAAGGTGATCTTTGGGGAAGAAATCTGGGAACTGAAGACCCTGTGTTCGTTATTCCCCTGGGTTCTTCACTCCAGGCAGTTAGAAGGTGTGTTAGAAAACATATATTTTTATATATACGTATAATCGCATTTAGTGTAGACTTAGTATAGTAATACCCTTTGTGTTGGTGGTGCATATTCTTGCTATGCACACATCAATATAGTTACGGAAAATCTTACACTCCTGCGTATATATATTCTCTTCCAGGAAACAACGATTACCATGGCGGCTAAATAAAATCTCCATGGGGGATACTAATTATCAGGGTTTCAAAACGACAACACTGCTACAGGTAAGTACCTAAAAAATAAAAGTAAGCCCTGGCCTGGCCGCCATCTTAGATATTTCCCAATTGTCAAACTTCATCTTGCTCACAATGGTACCTAGATTCTTGAACGATTTTAAATTGCAATTGATTACACTTGCCCGTAAGTGTTCAGGCTTCATACAAATTCCTTGCCTGTAAAGTGGATGGAGCTAAGACTGCACACGTGGCGGCATCCTGTGGGCTCGGCGGCAACACCAACACGCGGCTCGCTGCTCGCTGCTCGCTGCTCGCAGCTGCCTGAACGGAACAGCTTCTTCTGTGGCTGGCTATCCCTTGGCCCTCGCTTTAGCCACCGACCGACTACTGCCACAGCTTCTTCTATTTTGGCTTCTTGCTCTTCCAACGTAGTTTTTGCGGCGCCGTGCATTTTATCCCTTCCAGCCTACAAAAGCCGCCCATACCGTCGGTACGGCGCGCGCTCGGGGCTAGCCACCCTTATGAGCCGTGAAGGCCGCCGTCCATCCCCTTGCAGCCGCAACGAGTCAGATCGCAAGAAAGCAGCCGCGCCGCGCTCAAGATCGAACCTTGCCGTGCCCTAACCTCACCTTGCTCAGAGCTCAACGTAGCGCTCGGCGCGCAGCGCCACTGATCACTCTGCTTGTATTTCAATGGCGGCTTCAAGCCATTGTGACATAGTATTTTGTGGCGCTCTTGAGATTATATTCTTGTACGCAACGCTTACCACGAGGTTAACTAATTGTCGCGGCACCGAATCGCCTGAGGTTGGAAGTGAGATACCTTTTTCAACCTCTCTCCGTCGTCTCAAGAACTAAAATTCCAGGAACTTGGTCTCTAAGAAATCGACCCGTGTCGCGATCAGCCATGGCGTCAGCCCGCGCAGCGATTCTCCTCTGCTCGCTCGTGCTCCTCGCGCCGCGTGAGTCACTCACTCTCTCCTCGTGCTTCTCGCTGTAACACCTGCGGGCTCACAAGAAGGGTTGGAAGACATCCGCTGCGCGTCTACAACACCCCCGTTTTAAACCCAGTGGGCTTTACACTCGCCTTTCGCTTTACCCACGTTTCTTGATTCTCTCTGCAACTTATTCCCAACTCCGCTTCCTTCCCCTCCCCTTTCCCCCCTTTCCTTCAATCCAACCTACACGCCGTTTTCTCGGCCCCAATCATCCCCTTTCCGCGCCGCCTCTGCTGCTGACGGCGCGACAACGCCCGCATGGCACGTGGCACGGCGGCCATGAACGTCGCCGCTTCTGCTGCTGACCTGTCGTTCATGACGAACGCGCCGCACGCGCCCTGCATGTCGCACACGTGGCGTGTGCCTGCTGTTGACGTGTGCTGCCAGTCCTGCTGCAAGCCCAGGCAAGCACCCTGCCAAGAGCCGTTTTTCCAACGACTGCTAAGGACCTTCAAGCAAATGCAGTAGAGACTGGCTGCAGCAAGTTGACTCCTTGACTGCATCACCTGTCGCTTCCTCCTCGCCCCGACCGTTGACTGATGATGTCTCTCTCTTTTTTTCCCCTCCCTCCTCCCCTCCCTCCTCCCTCCCTCCTCCTCCCCTCCCTCCTCCCTCCCTCCTCCCCTCCCTCCTCCCTCCCTCCTCCCCTCCCTCCTCCCCTTCCTCCTCGCGCCCCTCTCCACAGGCGAAGGCGGTGCTGGTGGGGTACGGTCCCCTGCCGTGGTCCTTCTACGTCCACCAGTCGTGGCGGCAGCCTGTCATCAGGCCGGGTGATGTGCTCGGTGAGTCAACGCTAGTCAACGCCAGTCAACGCCCAGTCAAGCCGAGCGAATTTGGAGCAAGCGCCTTGCGAGCAGGGAGATGTCATGGAGAGCGGGAACCTATGATGTGCTGATAGGCTTGTGTACGGCCTGGGTATTTTACTCCACTTGCTCCTTGTTCAGCCTGCGCTCTCTCTTGGCTAGACTCCCCTGTGGTTAACCAAATCGTCCCCACTCCCTCCTGCTCTCCCTCCCTCCCCATATTCCCCTCACCTGCACTGTGGCATGCACTCTCCCTCTCTCCCCCTCTCACCCGCACACACCTCTCCACACACACCACACGGCTCGCAGTGTTCAAGTGGGGCTTCTGGCCGCACGGCGTGCGCAAGCTGGCGAGTGGCACGGCGTATGACAACTGCGACTTCAGCGGCAGCACCAAGGTCGCTCCCATTCGTTTCTTCGGCTATGCCAGGTACCACAACCCCCAGAAGCCCCACTTTAACCCCCCTGCCCTTCTCGCTCCATCTTCCTCTCCCATCCCATCCGACCGCATCTCAAAGTTTCCTTCAGCGGCAGCATCAAGGTCACTCCCATTCGCTTCGCTGGCTACACTACACCAGGTACTACTCTTTCGCTGTCCTGCTCCCTCGATCTTCCTTCCCCGTCCGGCCGCAATGTCACAGGTGCACTCAAGCGAAAATTTTGTGCAGGCGTGCTCCCGAAGTCACAGGTGCCCTCAGCGCCAGCTGAGTTTAATGGACTCCCAATGTCACAAGCTCAGCGCCAGCTCCAAGTTCCGGTGTTTGCGCTTCTTTAGATATGTCAGGTTACCCTCCATTTTTCCTGTTCTCTCGATCTTCCTCACTCCTTCTTTCGCCCCCTTGTGCTCTCGCCCTTTCCTGCACTTGCTCTTGGTTCAACATCCGGCAGCTCGCAAGCACTTGCTTGGTTGGTGCGGGCATGCTTTCTTTCCCACCGCCTGCCGCCGTCACCTGCTCCCTAATTCTCCGTCGCCACTGCTTTTGAGTCGACTCAAAAGCATCGCCTGCCTCCTTCACCCGCTCCTTTTTCTCCCCTCTCCGTCGTCTCTGTCTCCTCCATCCCTGCTTCCCCCCTCTGCAGGTACACAGTCCAGGCAGGTGATGCAGCCACAGGGCTCTATTTCGCATGCCCCGTGCCCAGCCACTGCGGGCCGGGCGGCATGAAGGTGCAGATCAGCGTCACGCCGCTGTAGAGTGCCGGTCAACGTCACGCCGCTGCAGGCGGGAAGGACAGCACATCATCTTAGGCACCTCAAAGGCACACCATGACTTCCGACTACGAGCTGTCACCTTTCAAGGCTCAATCAACAGATGCTGCTGCACTCCACCCGTGCCTGCCACTTTTCTTCTCCGCTCCTCCCCCCGCCACCCTCCACAGTGCAGTCCTCTCACATGCCCTTTGTCCCTGGTCTTTAACGGCCCTTCCTGTTAAATAAGCGCCGTTTGTCTTTCTCGCCTGCTGCCTTTCCCACCGCTCTGCTCCACTGCACAGCCAGCACTGCTCTCCTTGAGGCAGTTTTCTCGCTGCCTGCAATGGCTTTTTTGGTGGAATCTCAATCGCTGCTTCGAGTAGCTAGTGCAGAGTGAATAAGGCTCCTGCAGGAGCAGGGGCATGGTTGAACCATCCTGCTTTTCTTGCTTGTCAATAGTTCAGTGTACCTGTACCTGCAGTGCTGAGCCCGTTGCAACAGTGTTGTACGGTATGCCTGGAACTTTTTTTTTCACATTTCACTCATCTGTATGCCAACCAAGACTAGTGCAGCCTGTTTAGAAGTGTGCAGCAAACAATTCTGAACTAGAATAATACGAAAAGTGGTGAATAGATGAAAAACATTTCTCCTGCCACCGGTTATGGGCAGGCAAAAGTACATACAGCCCCGGAAAGGAGAGCAAGTGATATTCAACAGTTTTGACGATGCCTATTCCACAAATCGGCACTGTTAAAAAATATAGACGGTTGTGCGAGGAAACAGTGAGTGAACTAGGTAATGTAGTGCACAAGCGCTATCAAACATCGCAAATTGAAGATCTCTAGCTTGTGCAATTACTTGTTGCTGCGCATCAGCAACTCAGCACGTGGGGGGCTATGAGCATTAACAACCCACGTCCATGTGCTTGTAAAGGGTGACTTTTGGGCCAACCAGCGTGTGGCTGTGAAGTTTTGCATTTGTAAACACAGTATACTGTCCGTGATTCATCACCCCGTTACAGTCACAGTCAACTGTGCGATTTTCCCTGTCAGCAGCAGCCCGACCGTCCCCAGCCGGCTCCCACCAGTTGGCCATACTCGTTACAGTCACACCCATTACAGCCACAGCCAACCATGGTCCTTGAGGTACTGCAGAGCCATGGTGCAGGTGACAGCAGATGCCAGCAGCTGTCTCATCCGCTACAGTCACACCCGTTACAGCCAGCCGTTGTCCTTGAGGTACTGCAGAGCCATGGTGCAGGTGACCACGGAGGGCAGCAGCATGTCTCCACTCAGCGCCATGCCCTGCAGGTCCCCCACCGGCACCCGGTGCACCTCTATGAACTCCTCTAGATCCCTTGGGAGAGGGTCGGAGTCGTCCTGTGGAGTGGAGAACGGGGAATGGGGGAAGCGACAAGGAAGAGATAAGGAGTGAGTGAGTGCAGGGACCCCACTAGCACGTGGTGAACCACTATGAACCCCTCTAGATCCCGTGGAGAGGGTCAGGGTCGTCCTGTGGAGGGAAAATGGAGTGAGGGAAGAAGCAAGGGAACGACATAGTAAAAGCCTGTGCCACCCTCTCAAAGGGGAAGGAAGAGCTTTGACCTTTGAGGCGCCCCTAAAAGAGGCTCAACACAACCTTGTTAGGTCGTCGAGACCTTGTGGGATACAGGAAGGGAGAGAAGGGATGGGAGAGGGGAGGGAGGGGCAAAGTGGGGATGCGAAGGGGTCATGAGGGATGAGATGAGGGCTATGGAAGGAGGGTAGTGGCGGAGGGAAGCAGAGAGACAGACAGCATCCAGGAGGAGTTTTTATTACACCTGATGACATTGAGATTCAGGTGCAGTGGAGGTTGACGTGAGGGGGGTTGAAAGGGGGCAGATTGACGGGGGGGGTTGAAGGGGGAAGGTTGACAAGAGGGGTTGAAAGGGGGGGAGGCTGACTGACCTGAGGGTCAATGACGAGGAAGGGAGTGAAGCGGTTCTTGCACCACTTGACCTGCCACGCAGCAAGGAAGAGCGATGAAAAATGTTACTTTTCAATGTGTTTCAGATCAGCACTTGACCTGCCACGCAGCAAGGGAAGGAGACGCAGCAAACTTCTTCTCAAAACAACTGGGGAAAAAAACACTAGACCTGGTAGGCAGTAGTGACAAGGGACACAGGTTCACCTCCGAGGTCATCGCGCCTGTGTTTGGCCGAAAGGGCAAGGAGCGCGCACCGAGCGGAGCAGGAAGAAACGGATGAGCGTGGAAAGGCGGGACGACTCACCTCAAGCAGACCAGGGTGGTCGTCCCCCACGAGCTTGATGAGCTGCCCTCCACACAGCTTCGCCTGGTGCATGCAGTGAGGTGGACAGGCATGGGGCGCGATGTGATGAGAATATAAGAGAGCTCACACTTGTGAGTGGTGAACAGCTGAGCTGATCCTGATTGCAGTTCTGATCCCACCATTTCGGATGCACTTACGGCCACAGCGCATCTGGGAACTGCACCATGTGCCTCATGTCCTCTCATCAATCCCCCTCATGAATTCACATCGCTCGTCTCTTCCGAGATCAACTGTGTTGGTGCTGCTTTTGAGAATTCTCCAATGCTGCACCTTGTGGTGCATGTCTCTTCTTCAGCCCCTCTCATGAATCCGCACACTCTTGCATCTCTTTCGAGATCACCCCCATCGTTGCTCGTCTCTTTCCAAAGCACAGCTCTTCTATATCAGACAGTCCTAATTTCAGTCTTCCTATACTTCTTTCTCGTAAATAATCGAAACAAATCTATCGCTTCTCATTGCTCACCTCTTCAGACAGCTCTCTGCGAGCACAGTCCTCCAGGGACGTGTGGTTGTCCGTGTACCCCCCACACGGCACTGTGTACACCAGCGCGTTCGCTCCCTGCGGGCCACGCAGGGGTGAGGTAGAGGGAGAGGTGGAGGTCGGGAGAGGCAGCAAGTTGTGAGACATTTCAAAACACGTGTGCAGATCTCCAGAGCAGGCAGGCACAAGGAGGAGAGGGAAGGAGAGGGAAGGAGAGAAAAAGAGACGGAAGGTGAGGGAAGGTGAGGGAAGGTGAGGGAAGGAGAGGGAAGGAGAGGGAAGGAGAGGGAATGAGAGGGAAGGAGAGGGAAGGAGAGGGAGGGAGAGGGAGGGAGAGGGAGGGAGTGGGAGGGAGAGGGAGGGAGTGGGAGGGAGACGGAGGGAGAGGGGGGAAATGGGAGGGGAGACGGGCAAAAGCAGTCAGATGCATGCCAGAGAGGGACAGGTGGAGGGAGAGGACGAAATGAAGGGGGAGGAAGGCGGGTGGAGGAAGGGGAGGAAATGGAGGGAGAGAGAGAGACAGGGAGAATCAAAGAGACAAAGGGAGGGAGAGAAAGGCACTGTGTATTCCAAAGATTTCGCTCCCTGTGGGCTTGTGGCCTATGCAGGTGAGGGAGAGGGAGAGAAAGGGGCAGAGAAGGAGGGAGAAGGAGGGAGATTTAGGAGGATGGAGAGGGGGGGAGAGGGTGTGTGGGAGGAGAGGGAAGTACCTGATTCGTTTGATACCTCGTCCTTTCTGTTCCTGCCTGTGCGTATTCCTTCAACAGAGTAACCGTCTGGGGCTTTGAATGGAACGACAGAACGCAGACGAAGTGGCACGACATAGGTTTTAGAGGCCACCACATCATATTCAACTGCCTGCTGCGGCCAACCACACCTCCATCCACCCGCTGCTCCCCCTGCCCCCACCTACAAGCTCCATCTCACCATGTCTGTCCCACTGCCTTGCACCACCCTTTAACCAGCGGCTTACAGCACTATTCCCGATGTTCGTCCACGTACCTGTGCGTATTCCTTCAGTAAAGTAACAGTCTGGGTCTTTGAATGGAAGGGCAGCACGCACACAAAGTGGCACGACTTGGTCTTAGCCGCCACCACATCGTATTCCACCACCTGCTGCGGCCACAGCTCCGCCCGCTGCTCCCCCTGCCCGCCCTGCACCTGCCCCGGCTCCAACCCGTACCCTATCCACCCGCCCGAGTGCCCGCTACTGTTCGCTGGTCGCTCCTCTATCACCCCGAACTCCTCCGCTAGCAGACAATCGCCGCCGACCGGGTGCTCGTCCGATGCTGGTCGGGTCATGCTGGCTGGAAGGGTTTGACCGTTGGGAAGAGGCTGGGGGGGATGCTGCTAGGGGATAGGAAGGGGGAGGGGGATAGAGGAGGGGAAGAAAAGCGGGAGAGGAGGAAAGGGGGGGGAGGGAGGGGGGGGGGGGAGGTGACGAGGACAGAGAAAAGAGAGGGAGGGGAAAGGGAGAGGAGGGATAGATGATGGGGAGAGGGAATGAGTAGGGGAGAGGACCGGACGGGGGGACGATGAGGAAGAGCATGAGGCGAGGCATGAAATGAGTTGTGGGGTGGTGCGAGATGAGGCATGTGATGAGGAACGGGATGAGCATGGGATGAGGCACAGGATAAGGCACCTGATGGGCCCTGGAATGAGGCATGGGATGTGACATGGGATGAGGCATGGGAACAGAGGATGAGGCACGGGATGAGGCACGGGATGGGGCATGGGATGAGGCAAGGGATGAGGCATGGGATGAGGCATGGGATGAGGTACGGGATGAGGCACGGGATGAGGCACGGGATGCGGCTCGGGATGCGGCTCAGAACCGGGAAAGAGTCTGAAATTGAGAACAGTATAGTAAGAGCCACACTCTGCGTCAATTAAGTCAACCAGTGCAGGAACGTCGCTGGTGTTCCAAAGGCAAAGCCAACGTGGATGACTGGTGGGTTGGCTGGAGTTGACAACTTTCTGCTGCATGATTTCACACGCTAGTAGCAGAACTCAAAACTTGTTTCCATCTTGGAGAAGAGAGCCATGTTTCATTACAAACGAACACACTGCAGCGTGCAACGTGTGACAGATGGCTGACAGAGGAAGTGCCACGCACGTGAGCAAAGAGCTTACCTCGACCACTCGGTTGAAGACATTCAGGTAGCGTGAGAACTTCAGCTCCTCCTGCATGGACAGTTACACAGAGTCAGGCGTACAGATTACAGCCGTATGAGGTAGGCGCATGAGGAAGACATGAGGACAACAGGGTGCAAATACAGCAATCAGAATAAAGTGATTTCCGCATCCATGGAGGACGACAAAGCCACAAAACGAAATGCAAAAAAACAAGCTACGACACACGGGATCAGTGCTGTGTTCGGAAACATGTCTCACCTTGAGGATCTTGAACTCGTACGGCCGTTTGGGTTCTTCTGCGGAAGATAATATCGGTATAGGGAGTTCGCTAGCCACCCCTAGCTCCTCCTCTCCCCCCATTCCCTCCTCTTCCTTCGCCGCTATTTTCTGCCTTCCGCTATCTCTCCCTAGGGCATTGCCGTTCACAGCACGTTCACCCCCTCTACCGTTGCTTTTGATCTCGCTCCCATCGTCTGCTTCGACTACGAGTAACCCGCTATCGTCGGACCATGCGACTGCTCGCACGCTGTCGCCTGTTTCTGTGTCGTCTGCCGATAGGTCCATATCCACGTGGTGGTTCGTGATTCGCAGGACAGCGCTCTCTTCTGCAAGCCCGTCTATGTCCGACTCATCCTCAGCTGAACCTGGAAGGAGGGGAAGAAACGACATCAACGGACGCCAAACGCGCAATACGACCAAAACGGGGGATCGCGGTTTGAAGAATCCGTACGGGACGTTGTAAGAATGAACGCGTAACAAGGGAAAAAAAATGTGTTCACTCCTCAATGGTTAATCTCACACCGAGAAAGGAAAAAAGCATGGCATACCTCGGTTTCTGGAACCAGCGGCTTGGTGCGGAACGGCGGCCTGCGCAAAGCCGAATGCAACACAAGCGAATCAGTACAGCTTGATAGTTCTTCTTAAAGAGCACGGCGAAACGTTCTAGAGTTCTGGACGTATTATGATGACTTCAAGTAGACTTTAGAACGTACCGGGCAAGGAGGCTACTTGAGGTCACTAGTCGGGTCCTATATGCGACAGCTGCACATTAGTCGGCTCGCTACAGCGAAGGATGAATCTACAAGGTACAAACCGTACCCGACAACGCCACTTTGTTGTGCTGGTTGCTGCTCCTTGCCAATCGCCGGCCGGGGTTTGCCCGGTACGGAACAAAGCGGCGGCTGACGAGGAGCTTGACTGGGAATGTCGCTTATGGTCCTGCCGCCTTCGCCTAAGTGACGTGGAGGTCGGGCTGGTTGACCTCGCTCCAGCAGATATTTCTGTCGCCATGGCGAAGGACGGGAGTTTGAAGTCGCAGACAGAGGAAACTGAGTCAAACGGCATTGCTGTGGAGAAGGACGATGGAGGGGTCAAAGCCGGTTAGAAAGCCCGAACTGACGAATGCGAAAATTAAACTTGGCGCGACGCACATCCACACAAACATAACACGTCACGAGCCGAATAGGCCAAGTGCTATTGTGAGGTCACAGCCATAACGCGTCACGTAAGTCACTTCGCGAAAAGCGTTTATTGCTTCGGTGCGAAAGCAAGACGTGGTTACAGGGACTCACTCTTAGCGCCTCTGGATGCGTCCGGAGCGACGTTTGACAGCAGAGCCGAGCGTCCGCCTACCCCTACAGCAACGGTCTCTCCTACTTTCCACATGCAATCCCGGTGATAGCTGTAGCCGAAGCTAAGTTCAAGGGAATGACAAACTTGACTTCTAAATACTACTACCTACAGCGAACTGGTTTCTGTCACACCCGTCCGGAGTTGATGAATTCGAGGTGATTCAGAGGAGACTAGAAAACCAAGGTGGATGGAACCGAGGAGATTCCTAGGAAAGGTGGTGGAGAAGACCTATGATGAAACCTAGGCTGCTATGCCTGGTTGGTATGATCAACGGCAGTCTGTTCTGTTCCTAACTTGGTTTCATATTCTGTTCTGTACAGCGAGGCGGCGTGCCCTTGGGTACACCTACGCTGATCAAGGCCAGGTTCGTCATGAATCGTGAATCCCCAGGCGGACCCTGCAGCAGCGGTCACCAATCAGCCAACGGCCAAATGAGGGGGGAAACCGAAGCGTACAGACAGCTAATGCTCGTTAGAGTCCCCCAAGGTTGCCTTGTGCTTTGGGCTTGTAAGTGATTAGGGCATTTCGTGGGGTTCGTTGCATTTCGTATGGGCCAACATGGGCTTATAAAAAACACCGAATGTTACAGGTTTGTTTTACCCGAAACAGTGCTGGATTGCCGCATTTGTTTCGTAACTGTTATTGTTGTTACCACATTAATTCTTCAAACCGTATTGGCCCATTACAATATACAACACATTCCCTCACAAACATCCCCAGTCCTCTCCCGGGCCAATCTCAGCAAGCATGCGGCGCGCGCATAGCGACGAGCCTCGCGGGACGCGGGGTTGTCGTCGTTGTAGACAGCCTCCATGTTCGTAGGCGCTTCCCACGACGCAGCCGAATACGCCGACGCGGGCTCGTCGGCCAAAGGGTCCTCGCCCGGCTCCGCGCACGTCGGCTGCCCGTTGTCGATTGCGACAAAGTCGGCGGCCGGCATCGCGCTTGGTCCGAGGCCAAGACGATCGATGAGAATGCCCACGTCATCGATCTCGCCATCGAGATCGATGGCGAGCGGCGCAACACCACGGCCACCTGGGGTGAGGCCCGCGGCACCCACGTGGGACAGAGACAGGGCCCACGCGAGAGGGAGGCACTCCGTCCGCCACCAGCACCTCTGAATCGTGCGCGGGCCGATGTTCATCCACTCGTCCAGCAGCCACGCCAGGACGTCGCGGAGATTCGGCTTGTAGCGCGCGAAATTAGCCGTGGCGCCGCCCTCTACCCATTTCGCGACGACGGCCTCGAGCCAATGCTGCCTGTAGCGGGCCTTCATCATGGCGATGAGGCCCTGGTCCAGCGGCTGAACGAAGCAGGTGGTGTTCGGTGGAAGGAACACCAGCCTGAGGTTGCTCAGCGACCGAGTGCGGAAGCCGAACAAGTCCTCGGTCTCGGCTCCCTCGGTCTTGAGCACGCGGCTCGAGGCGTTGTCGAGGAGGATGACGATGTGACGTTCCTCGGCGAACATTGCCGCGTTCAGTTGCTCCATGAAGTGCGTGAAGAGCTGCGGAGAATATATGGGAACGGGCGGGGGGAGAGACGTATATATGAGAGAACGCGCTCTCACAAACACATGCAAGCCTAGCATCTCCAAAAAAAAACCGAAGCCAACCTGGCGCACGAAGCACTTACCGGGGCGGTCATCCAGCCCTTCGCGTTGTTCCTCCAGTAGCACAGTGCGTCGGGGTCGAAATCAGGGCGGAAATCATGGGGCCTCTTCGACTTCGAGATGACGAGCGGGCGGAATGCATGGCTCCCGTCCGCGTTCACGAGAAGGCCGACGGTGAGTCTCTCCTTAGGAATCTTGCGACCAGCCACACGAGAACGCCCGTATGTCTTCCGCAGCAACACCGAGAGGAACAACGCGGTCTCGTCGAAGTTGTAGACGTCGCGCGGGGAGACGCAGAGGTGCATGAGAAGCTGCGGGAGCTTCTCCTTGCAAGTGCGCACGGCCGCCATGTCCTGATCCGCGGCTTCGCCAGCAGCGCTCTGGCACCGGATGCCATTGCGGCGCAGTGTGCGGCGCACCCATCCCACGGAACAGCGGAATGAGGGCGGCTTTCCCAAGTCACGTGCGATGACCGCGACGTGGTCGCGGATTGTCTGCAGCGTGAGCGGGATTCCAGCCAGGCCGGCGTTCGAGATCCAGCGCACCATTGCGCGCTCAAGGTCGGGGTGAGCTCCGCCCCGAACACGGACGGGGTTGTTCGATGCTGACGGCGCGCTCCAACGATCAGCGCCCTTCAAAATCCGGCCGATAGTAGAGCGGTCGGGGCGGATTCCGTATCGAGTAAAACACCAGCGCGCCAGGTCAACCTGGCGCATAAGAGGATTCTGCACATGATGCGCGCAGACTGCATTCTTAATGTACACGGGAAGCTGGGAGCGACGGTAGAGGCGAGGCATGGTTAGAGAGGTAAGTGAGACGAGAATATGAATGTCGAGTGTAAATGCGCGGCATTTTATCCTCCTTTGGTGCTCCTCGCTGTTCGCAATTCCGACAATGTTTGAAGTTGAGTTTTTGCCTTGTGCACCTTCAGCGGAGAATGAGCACTAGGAAGTGCGTGTAACATTCATAGGTAACCACCCGCCATACGATGTGACGTGTGTTTATTGGGCACGAGGGTCGTTTCCGAGTCAGTAACCCACATTCGGGGAGTGAATGGGCCCTTTGAATGGGTCTCTATCATGCACTGGAGACAGTTTCAATGCATCGGGTGACGTGGGTCATCGCTGTACGGGCAACCTCCACGTGGCGATTTTGCTTGAGTCTTGTGTGTTTGGCGCACATTGAAACACGACGACGTGGCATACGGTAAGCAGTGAAGCTGTGCGCGACGTCAAACCCATTTCATCCACGGTTTTCGCGCTGCCTGTCCCTGGCATAAGAACAAGGAAACATGGGGGCGGGTGCGTTTGTTGTTGACTGGCATGTTGCTGTTGTCGTGATTACCCAACTTGCACAAGTGGTTTTGCGTGCCTCTAACCAGGGGGCAATTGCCCGGAACCAAATGCACGCGTGCAAGGTTTCTGTGGCGGGCAGGGCAAATTCGCGTGCATGGGTCGGGCATCATGTGTAAAACGCCAAGTCGAATTACGGAGGACCTGTCTGTCATGGCCTTTGCTTCCTCGAATTACGGCGAATGGATAGGGTGGGATGTTCCAAGGATTCATAACCTTTTGGGTTAGCTGAAGGTTAGATTCAGAACGTAGCCGAACAGCTGACAGCCTCTAAAAATACGTTTCAACGTAATTGTTATAATGTGTTGGGTTGGAACACAAGCTAGAAGGAATTTCGGTCAGCATAATGGGCTGATCGCCAAGTGCTATTGCCGTTTGCAGTGTTTACTGTTTCCCAAGTGGGTGGTGTCTGTTTCGGCCAAATGCGTCGATGAAAGGTGGTTGGTTGGAATTTCCCTGAAAGATAGCCACATCGATATATTGTGCTGACGTGGAAAGCACCAGATGCCGCGTAACAACCTTAGTACTGTAAGGAATTTTCTCGGTATTCCTTACGGAGCCCGACTACATCGCGTACAGCAACAGCCGTTGTTCGCCCGTTACTGCTAACGGGACTTCGCCAACTTCGCGCGCACTGTTTTGCCAAACCTCGCACTGCTGGCCCGGCCGTGTCGGCCTACGCTTCGGGACTAGCCCGAGCCTCGCTGCCAGCATAGTACTAGCTAGCTCGCACGCACCGCGTTACCGTTTGCATGTTTCGCGTATAAATGTTCGCTCATGCCTTCGCTCACATGGTTGTACTCATTTGACACCCTAGTGCAATTCTCGCTACTTCGATTCATTGCACCCGTAACACTTGGTATCAGAGCCTCTTTCCTTTCGGACCGCGCATCTCCGCACCCCAGGAAATCAACTTTTGATTTTTCACTCGAAGGGACTCACGTACCTTAGCACCTAGGAGCCGCTGTCCTCGCGTTCTCTCGTAAACGCGTGCAGCCACGACTGCGCCTAGACTAAGACGAGACGACGCTCTTCGAAATGGCTGAACATATCGACGTCACGACTCTCACGCAGGAGCACTTGAACGATCTGCTGCGACAAATTCGCGAGAGCGCCGAGGAAATTACGACGCTGACGGCAGAACGCTCGTCCCTGCAAAACGACCTCACACGAGCACAATCCCAAGCACTTGGCACTCCGATTCAACCCGCACCACAGACATCACAGCACAGGAGTGTGGGGCAACCCGCGAGCACCGCAAGTGATGGCGTCGTCCGCCATGACGGAGACGACGACCACGGCACGACACACCCCGACGCGACGAATGCGGCCAGGACTCAGCCTCGAGTCACGATTTCGGTGCCGGCCGGCGAATCAACTCTTCCGTCGCCGATGCCGTTAAAGCCGCAGCGTCCGCCATGCTTTGACCCAAGTCAGCGGGGTGGTCCTACCATTCAGGCGTGGCTCTTCACGTTGAACGCTTTCTTCGACGCGAACTACGTCTCGGAGGATACGGCGAAGATTCGTTACGCCGTGTCGTTGCTGCGAGGACCCGCCATGGACTGGTGGCGCGTCATCGTCACGAAGCCGGTGGACTACGCGACTCTACCGACACGGGAAGGACAAACCGGACCCTGGGCGCCGTCGTATTTCGTGGAGGTGTCCCAGTATCGCACGTGGGATGCGTGGTGCGCAGGTCTGCGCGCTCGTTTCGAGCCAATCGCGGCTTCGATCGCGGCGCGACAGAAGCTCCGCACTTGGCGCCAACTCGGTTCCGTCCAAGACCACACGAGCGGATTTCTGGCGCTATGCGAACAGGTGGGATATATGCACGAGAGCGAGCGCATCGACCGCTACATCGGCGGCCTGAAGCAGGACATCGCTCAGGAAATCCAGCTTCGCGGCGTCACCGATTTTCAAGAAATTCTCGCTATGGCGGAGAAACTTGATTTCTTCCGCCGACCGAGACCGGGGTCCTACGGAAGCAGCCATTGGGGACATCGGCCTCGTGGGACGAACGAGGGCGCCACGATACGTGCCGTCGCCGCAAATGCCGCTGCCGCACCGTTCAAAGGGCACTGCTTTGCGTGCAATCGGCCGGGACATCGCAAGAGCGAATGCCCGGAAAACGCTAAGGGAAAGGGGGAAGCTGAGCAGCAGAAACAGACCAAGCAGCAGGGAAACGCTGGGAGTCAGTAGCAGACGGGCCCTCTACTGACAGGTCACGCCGCTCGCCCGACCCAACCGACCCTCACCGAGTGATTGTGCCGGTTCACGCAATCGACCACACTCGACCGAATAAGGAGGGGACTACGGTAGACAGCCCCATACTGCTTAGTGGGAAAATCGGGACGGATTTAGTTAAACTCTTCGTAGACGGGGGAGCCAGCCATAGCCTCATCAATACTGCTACAGCACGAAAACTGCGACTGCCACTGAACAGATGTTTACCTGAGATCGACGCACGACTGGTAGACGGCACGCCGCTGGCAATACGGGAACGCGTAGACCGGGTTCGGATTCGATGTGGGGGTAACTTCACGTTTAGCCAGGAAATGCTCGCAACGACCCTCGACGGAACCGATATTTTACTCGGGCGTGATTGGCTGCGACGACACAATCCGCGAATCGACTGGACGACGGGTGACTGCACCGTGCGAGTGAATGGTAACAACATCGCCCTACCTCGCTGGGGCTCGCCTGAGTCTTCGTCGGTGCGTGTCAACACGATCACGATGAAACGCGCTGTAGCGGCAGGAGCTGACGTGTACGCGGTCGACATTCGGGAAGCCGAGGCAGCAGACAAAGGAGGGGATTTACAGAAACTGCTGACCGACGTACCGAGTGACCTGGCAGCACTGTTGAAGCAGTACAGCAACATTTTCCCGGACGATTTACCGACGGGACTGCCACCTCAGCGACCGCACGACCACAGGATAGAGTTAGAACCGGGGGCACAGCCAACAGTACAGCGACAGTTCCGACTGACCCAGCCCGAACTGGACGAACTGAGGAAGCAACTCGATTACCTGCTCGAGAAGGAGTTCATTCGCCCTAGTTCGTCGCCCTTCGCAGCACCGATACTGTTCACACCGAAAAAAGACGGGGGATTTCGCATGTGCATAGATTACAGAGCACTGAACAGGGTTACCATCAAATCCCGTTACCCCATCCCGCGAGCCGACGAACTGATCGACCAACTGCGCACAGCCCGGGTTTTCTCGAAAATCGACCTCCGAGGGGGTTACCACCAGATTCGCGTCAATCCGCCCGACCGCCCTAAGACCGCATTTCGCACATGTACGGATCCTTCGAATACACCGTCATGCCTTTCGGACTGACCAACGCCCCCGCCACTTTTCAACTGACCATGAACGAAGCTTTCCGCCCGCTCTTAGACAAGTGCGTCATAGTATATCTGGACGACATACTGATTTACAGCCCTGACAGAGCACATCACTTACAGGACATCGAAGCAGTTTTTAAAATACTGAGTGAGAACCACCTACTGACAAAAGCGTCTAAGTGTGAATTTTTACAGGACCGCCTGGAGTTTTTGGGACACGTTATTTCAGTTGCAGGAGTGGAAATAGACCCGGAGAAAATTGCGACGATTCAAGCATGGCACGCGCCGACCACCTTGACCGAGTTGCAGAGTTTCTTGGGGTTCGTCAACTACGTGCGCCGGTTCGTCCCCGACATGGCGAAGCTGACTGCCCCGCTGACAGACCTGCTGAGGAAGGGGGTTGAGTACACGTGGGGGGAGAAAGAGCAAGTTGCCTTCTCGGCCCTCAAAGACATTTTGTGCTCACCGCCCGTGCTTCACATCGCAGATCCACACCGTCCGTTCGAGCTCGTCACTGACGCAAGTGACATCGCTTTGGGAGCAGTACTGTTGCAGGATTTTGGGAACGACCTCCAGCCAATCGCATATGAGTCCCGCAAGCTGCACCCGCCCGAACCCAACTACCCGATACACGACCGCGAAATATTGGCGATTGTGCACGCGTTCAAAGTTTGGCGGTGTTACCTGACTGGCGCCGACGTGACAGTACGGACAGACCACCGATCACTACAGTACCTACGCGCCCAACCAAATCTCAATCCGCGACAGATTCGCTGGTTGGACTACCTCGAGTCCAACTTCCACTACTCGATTACGTACAAGAAAGGCGCATCCAACATCGCCGACGCACTCACCCGCCCTACCGCCCAACTCCACGCCATCCTACTCGCCCAGACCAACCCGCTTTTAACAGGCCTATTCACCCACGGATACCGCACCGACCCATTTTTCACGACTGGAAACTCACAGCAATTGGCAGAAGCTAAAGGAGTTTACTACGTAAAAACAGGCACCAACCGCATCTGGGTACCCGCGTACTCACTACTGAGGGAGCTGCTACTGCAGTAGGCACATGACGGAATTACCTCGGGACATTTTGGGGTAGAAAAAACGCGACAGCAACTGCAGCGGTATTACTACTGGCCGGAGCTGTTGACCGACGTACAGCAGCACGTGGGCTCGTGCCCCACGTGTCAGGTGATGAATAGCTCGAGGAAGCGGAAGGCGGGTCAATTGCAGCCGATACCACCGCCCGAGCGCGCCTGGCAGCAGGTTACCATGGACTTCGTCACAGGGTTACCTTCAAACCCTGGGGGTAACGACGCGGTGATGGTCGTCGTTGACAGGTTGACGAAGATGGCACACTTCGCTGCGTGCAAAAAGTCGATCTCAGTCGAGGAGACCGCTCGTCTGTTCATCGACGCCGTTGTTCGCCTGCACGGGATACCAGCAGCGATTATCAGCGACAGGGACACGAAGTTCACCAGCAACTTCTGGAAGAACCTCTGGGAGCAGTTCGGGACCAGGCTACAGTTCAGTTCGTCGTATCACCCCCAGACCGACGGTCAAACGGAGCGGACGAATCAGACGATGGAGCAGTTGATTCGTGCCACGTGCGACGACCCCACGACTTGGGAGCAGCAGCTGTCGCTGATCGAGTTCGCGTACAACAATGCCACGTCAGCGACGACGCAGCAGTCCCCCTTCTACCTGAACTACGGGCAAAACCCTACAGTGCCCATGACGCCGAGTCCGGACAACCCAACACCACGTGCACAACAATTCGCCAAAATTCTGCAAGCTGCCCGCACCAAAGCCGTAGAAGCAATTAAAAAGGCAAACGTCATCGCTAAGCGCAACGCTGACCGCCACCGCCGCCCGGTCACATACCAGTCAGGGGATTACGTACTACTCGACACGCAAAATCCGCGACTGCCCGACGTACCAAAACTTCGACCGCGCTACTGTGGCCCATTCCAAATCAACCACATGATCACGCCAGTAACCGCGCACCTACTGTTACTGACCGACTGGTACATCAGCCCTTCGTTCCACGTCAGCTTGCTTCGCCCATACATCCCAGCCACAAGCCAACTGCCTCGCCACCGCCCGCCATCTATGACTCGCCCTGCATCGGAGCCGATCATCGAGCCCGAAAAAATCCTGAGCCATCGGATTCGACACCCCACGGGAATCAAGAGGATTGAATTCCTCGTTCGCTAGAAGGACCGCACGCCAACTGAAGATAGCTGGGTGCCCCTGGCCAACATTGAAAACCACCCTGCCCTGCAAGTGTACCTGAGGAGCCGGGGATTCCGCGATATACACGCACTCGCGTAGCGGAGGGGGCTTCTTGAGGGGGGGGGGGTAGTGTAAGGAATTTTCTCGGTATTCCTTACGGAGCCCGACTACATCGCGTACAGCAACAGCCATTGTTCGCCCGTTACTACTAACGGGACTTCGCCAACTTCGCGCGCACTGTTTTGCCAAACCTCGCACTGCTGGCCCGACCGTGTCGGCCTACGCTTCGGGACTAGCCCGAGCCTCGCTGCCAGCATAGTACTAGCTAGCTCGCACGCATCGCGTTACCGTTTGCATGTTTCGCGTATAAATGTTCGCTCATGCCTTCGCTCACATGGGTGTACACATTTGACACCCTAGTGCAATTCTCGCTACTTCGATTCATTGCACCCGTAACAAGTACACACAAGTGCACACAAGACTTGTGTATAGCTTATCTAATATAACTTCTTCTAATTATCCTGCTGATATAACCAAGGATCCAGTGGATAGGATAGAATTTGTTAAGTCTGAGAGGAGACAATGAAGTCTCTGTAGTGACCTTGTTGAGTAATAATTGAAAGAGAACAAGATGATTGAAAGATAGGAGTACAAGAGATTAAATAGAAATCTAGCTAGCCATGTACTCTGAGGGGTACATTCCCTTATTAACTGTATTGCATAGCTACAGTAACCGTGACTATTGCTATCCTCGACAGTTACCATGTTGCAGTGAATTAACTGTCGCGCGGTTACTGGATTGTCAAGGGTCACGACCGTTGACTTCCTCAGACGGTTGACCTTCGGGTGACCCTCGACATTCCGCATGCTCTATATGAGCTATTGCGGTACTGGTACCGTGGAACAGCTTCGGGAATGCTTTATATAACCTTTCGGTTATTCCAACACTCCCCTTCATTCCTGAAGGTGGGCCACGTGGTATTTCTTGGTGGTCCCGCAGAGGTCGGCGCAGCGTTGGTACTGCTGACGTGGCAGCTTCTTCGTCAAGAAATCAGCTGCCATGTCACCAGTCAGGCAGTACGTCAGCTTGACTTTCCCTTTGTCGATTTCATCCTTCACGAAGAAGTAGCGAAGGGCGATGTGCTTGGTGCGGTTGACGAAGCCGGGCTTGTTCGCGATCTTTATCGCGCTCTGATTGTCGCAGAGTAACGTGAAGTGCCCGTTCATCGTCCCTTTCGCTTCTTGCAGGAGCTCCACCAGGTACAGTCCTTCGCGAACAGCTGCGCTAGCTGCGATGAATTCTGCTTCTGCTGACGAGAGAGCGATAAGTTCCTGCTTCTGAGAGTTCCAGGAGATGAGTCCGGCAGGTTGGAGTTGAAAAATGAATCCTGTGCGGGAGCGTCTGTTGTCAACATCTCCAGCGTGGTCGGCATCTACGTAGCCATGGAGCTGTAGAGTAGCGGTGAGGTTAGCTTCGTAGGTGAGACCAACGTCGGGAGTGGAGATGAAGTACTGTAGTGCTCGGCGTAGATCCAGTAGATTCTCCCCTTCAGGTCACTTCAGGTACTGTGTGAGCTGGCTTGCGACGTAGGAGAGATCGGGCCGGCACATGACGGCGGCGAACAGGAGACATCCCAGCTGCTGCTGATAGAGACGATGGTTGTCGGGAGAGAGCGGTGTGGTGTCTGGCTCGTGGTTAGGAGGAGGAGTGCGATAGGGGGTAGTGAGATTGATTGGTGCGATGGAGAAGCGCTTCGCGAGTGTTTCGGCATACTTGGCGGCGGAGAGGTGAATGGAGGAGGCGGACTGAGTCACATTGAGGCCGAGAAACTGGGTGACGTTGTGGTTGATTGTCACCTCCAGTTTCTCTTTGATGTCAGCCTCAAACTGGTCCAGCAGCTCCGTGTCGTCGCCGGTGTAGAGAAGATCGTCGACGTAGGCGACGAGGAGTACGAATTTCCCGCGCGATTTCCGCCTGTACATTCCGAGGTCGTGCGGCAGCTGAGTGAAGCCGAGCTCAAGGAGGACGGAATGGAGGTACTGCTGCCATAGACGAGGCGCCTGCTTGATTCCGTAGAGGGATTTTTGGAGGAGGCACACGGCGCCGTCATTTTCTTCGAATGCGTGCGGCTGCTCGACGAAAATGATGGCATCGACGGGAGCGTAGAGGAAGGCGCTGCCGACGTCGATTTGCCGGAGCGGTCACTGTTTGACGGCGGCGATGCAGATGAGAATGCGTACCGAGGTGTGGCGGCCGACTGGAGCGTAGGTGAGAGTGAAATCCACCAGGTGTGTTTGCTCAAATCCCCGCACTACCCAACGCGCCTTGTACTTGTCGACCGAGCCATCTGCGAGAGTTTTGATACGAAAAAACCATTTGCCGCTGAGAATTTTTCTCCCCTTTGCCGATGACCGAGGGACCAACTTCCAGGTGCCACGTTTCTTCAGCGATGCGATTTCGGCGGCCATGGCTGCTTTCCATTTTCCACTGTCGGGGCCAGATAGGGCTTGGCGGACGGTGGTTGGTTCCTTGGGTGAGGTGCAGCAAACAGCGACGGCGAGGCCGAGAACGCGGAGACCGGTTTCGTCAGTCTTTTCGTAGTGAAGTCGGTCATAGTCGTGGAAGCTGGTAACTTCGACCACGTCGTCATCGCTGTCGTTGCCGAGGCGGAGGGTATCCTGCGACATGTTGGGTTGTGGTAACTCGGCATCAGGTGAACGGCGCGCCTCACTGTTGTAGTCATGAGCCGCGCGAGTTGTATCGTTAGGATCGGGTTGGTGTAGAGGTACAAATATCGGAGTCCCGAATTGGCTTGTGAGGGGGATGCTCGGAGCGGAGTCCATTGGGGTGACATCAGGTGCGTCTGCATCCTCGGCCAGGTCAGCTTCGTCGTGTGACGTGGCGAAGCTGCGGTGGCCCTCGAAGAGCCTCTCGGGAAGTTTGTCGGCTTCCTGGTGCTCCTTAAAAAGGGGCAGAGTCAGCTTCTTGTAGAAGATGCAGTCACGTGATTTCGTCACCTGGTGTGTCGCGTAGTCCAGCACGATCCACGCCTTGAATTCCTTCTCGATCCCGAGGTGGAGACCCCATCTTGCCCGGTCAGCAAATTTTCCGGTTCTCGCAGTGTGGGGTCTGTACTGTACCATGCAGCCAAACACCCGAAGCAGGCGTGTATCTGATTTTCTGCCCGTCCATGCCCGGTAGGGAGAGTTGTTGTTCTCGAGGCTTCGCGAGGACAGCAAGTTGTGCAGCCGAACAGCGTGATTCATCGCAAACGACCAATATTTTGTTGGGATGGCCGACTGCTTCATCAGGGCCCTCATCCGCGTGGCGAGGCTTCTGTTTGTCCGTTCTGCTACTCCTTGCTGTTGGTGAGCGTAGGGCAGGGACACCAGGTGCTCAATCCCCTTCTGCTTGAGGAGCTCCTTGAACTCGTCTGAGAAGAACTCCAGGGCTCCGTCTGTCTGCCAGGTTTTGAGTTTGAGACCGGACTGTCGCTCAGCCCGCTTCATCCACGCAATGAAGCACTCGAAGGCCAGAGACCTGCTGTCGGTGTTGACGGCCCAGACGTAGCGAGTAGATGCGTCGATGAAGGTAAGTGTGTACTGCTCCCCGTCGAGCCCCTCCTGGCTGAGCACCATAAAGTCGCTGTAAACCTTGTCCAGCGGCTTGTAGCGTTCATACCCTGGGGGAAAATCAGGGAACGGCTGGTGATTGAGCGACGCGGTTGGGCAGACGATGCATGGCGGGTTAGGTGAGTCCGCGGTGAGGGAACCGTTTCGAGGAAGGAGGAGCGCGTCGTTGTCGAAGACTCCGGCTTTGAGCGAGTTTTTGAGCGTGGCGTGGGAGGGATGGCCGAGCCGTTGGTGCCATGTTTCTGGGTCCGCACGGTAACCGACTGTCTTTTGATAATATTTTTGTCGCGCTGCTTCGTCGTTTGCCTCCCCTTCAGGTCCTGCGTCGATGGCGGAGTCGGTGTCGGCGGCGAGCGCGCGAATTGCTTTTCGCTCCAGAAGCACGCGGGGAATACTGATGATGTCGTCGGTGTCGCCGGCTTCGACTTGGTCTCTGGTAACGAGCAGGCATTGGTTGGGCCATTCGCGAACTGGGAGTCCCTTCACGGGGATTCTGAAGTAACTGTATTCAGCGCCGATGACCTCAATTTCTTGTGGTCCTCGTACTGGCGGCTTCGGCTCCTCGGTAGGTTTGGGTAACTCTGTTGGTTCTCCCATAAATTCGTAGGCTTCTTCTTCTTCTGACTCTTTTGCCATTTTCTCGGGTGTGTCAGGGGCGTATTGATCTGGGAGAGGTGGACCTCCCCAGCAGGTGCCGCGAGTTGCCCAGTATGGGTCGACGACGGCAACTTCCGCAGGAGGGAAACCAGCTGCTTCCGCGTGCCCTTGTTCTGCTTCGGCCGTGGTGTCCCATCCTCTTCTGGCGCCCCATGTGTCTTCAGCGGTCTCTGCTTCTCCAACTGCTTCTCCTGCTGTTGCGCCAACTTCCTCTGCTGGAACTGCGCCCCTCCCACCTGCGGCTGCTTCTTCTGGAGTTAGTACTTCTCCCCAGGGTCCGAGCGCGGGCTCGGAAGTGTTCCAGCCCGGCCAGTGTGTCTCCGCTGTCTTGTTTTCCTCGGTTGGTTGAGTTGCAGGTCCTGACGTGCCGCTGTCTTCTTCCATTGTGGCAGGTCCGGTTTCTGCAGGGTTGGAGGTCGAGGCAGTTGGGACAGTGCGCAAGCGTAGAAGGCCGTCGGAGGCTGGTCGCTCGAGGTCCATCTCGTCGGGATGTGACCATGTTGGTGGCTCCGTGGGAGTTGTTTTCAGTAGCAGTGTGCGGTGGGAGTCGCCGGTGGTGCCCTGAGCCGAAAATTGCAGCACAAAGACTCCATCATCATCGATCGCCTTTCCGATGTAAGTTTCGTTGTGGAAGAGCTCGAAGGTCTTTTCCTTCCGATTGGTGCGAATGTCGATTCCGCACCGCATGAGTTGAGCTGATGAGAGTAAGTTGTATTGTAGGTCAGGGGCGACGAGAACGTCCCCGAGGTGAATGGTGAACTTCGTGTCATCGGCCTCGAGGTAGATTTCGCCAATCTCATATGCCTTCATTTTTCCGTTGTTGGCGGCGGTGATTTCGCAGGGTCGTCGCATGCGTCGAGAGTTGCTGATGAACTTTGGCGATCCCACCATGTGTTGTCCGCAGCAACTGTCGAGGTACCACGTGTCCAGATCCTCGTAGCGCTGGCGGGCGAGGTTGGCAATCTTGGGTGTGACGATGCGATCAAGGTCGCCGGTGTACGGTGAGAGGGCGAAATATCTGTTTGCGGAAATGCTCGGCGGCGATTCCGGAGTAGGGGGAGGGAGCTCGAAGTCAGGAGGAATGTCTGAGGGGCGAGAGGACCAGGTAAAAGCTGTTGGGTCATTGTCTGGACTGGGCGCAACGGGGTTGATGGGATTGTCGCGAGTGAATGTTACTCGATCCCAGTAACGGGACCCTCTGTTGCGTCGAGCCATGCAGCTTATGATTGTTCCTTTTCCTTTGTCCTTCGCCGTGATGAGTGCAGGGGATTGTGAAGTGCTGGTGACGGAAGGAGGCGACACAGTGGCGGAGGGCTTTGTCTGCGTCGATGGTTGTTGGTTGGAGGCGTTGCGCCGCTCGTCAGCGGCCTGACGCTTGTAGCACTGGTCGATAGAGTGGCCAGACTTCTTGCAGTATTTGCAGAAAGCTCCCTTCTTTCCGCGTTGTTCCCCTTGTGATGCTCCTGTGTAGAAGACTAATTTCTCTCGTTTAACATTCTTCTCGTTGTACAGGTCGATTTCCTTCTGCTCCGAAAGAAGCGTGGCGCACAGAGCTGACTCTGATATGGTTGCTCGGGCGCGAAGGAGTGACTGGCATTGTCGCCAGTCGGGGCCGAGGCCAGAGATGACCATCGAGATGAACATGTCGTCGGGGACAGTCCCACCGCATTTCTTGACTTGGTCACGCAGATTGCGGCACCGGTTGACATACGGTCCCGCTTTCTCCCCTTGCTTCATTTTAACCGAAGTCAGTTGGCTGAGTAGACGGCTCATCGTAACTGGATCTGTTGCCATGTATGAGTTGCGCAGGTGTTCCCAGGAGGCTTGCGCGGGAGCCCACTCCGTCTTATAAGGGCGAATGCCGAGCTGCTCTTCAGGTGAGAGATTGCGAAGGAGAGCGGTGTACGCGAGGAGGGATTCGTGGTAGTATTGATGCTTCTCCTGGATGGTACCTTCCGAGGGAAAAGGTAGGCTTCCGTCGTAGTACATCCAGATTTGAGCGGTTGTCGCGAGAAGCTCGAATTCGAAACTCCACGTGTAGAAATCCTTTCCGTCGAAAGGAGTTGAGGTCTTCAATTTTGAAGTCAATACAAATTTGGTTTGCATTGAGGCAATGTCTGACTGTGAGCGCTGTGGGTTGTCTTGTGCAGGAGCTGACCCTTGACGATTGTCAAAGGTGAAGGATCTCTCGGAGTTGACGCGGCGGTCTTCTCCAGGGAGAGGAAGTCCAGCAACGCCACGTGCATAGCTTGAGCCGTCAACGCTCATTGCTTGATGGCTTTCAAGGGCGTTGATGCGTGCGACTAGTTCCTCAACGACAGCGGCGCTGACGGAGGTCACCGCTGATGGCGCGTTAGTCGTTGCTGGTGGTGGGCCCGGTGAGTCTGCAGTAACTTTTCCTTCAGGAGCCATAGTATTGCAGACTTTGAGGTGTAATGAATAACTTTATAAAGGGATTGTTCTAAGAAGAACGAGGACTTGACAGATCGTATAATCCACTCTAGCTCTCATACCATGCTGATATAACCAAGGATCCAGTGGATAGGATAGAATCTGTTAAGTCTGAGAGGAGACAATGAAGTCTCTGTAGTGACCTTGTTGAGTAATAATTGAAAGAGAACAAGATGATTGAAAGATAGGAGTACAAGAGATTAAATAGAAATCTAGCTAGCCATGTACTCTGAGGGGTACATTCCCTTATTAACTGTATTGCATAGCTACAGTAACCGTGACTATTGCTATCCTCGACAGTTACCATGTTGCAGTGAATTAACTGTCGCGCGGTTACTGGATTGTCAAGGGTCACGACCGTTGACTTCCTCAGACGGTTGACCTTCGGGTGACCCTCGACATTCCGCATGCTCTATATGAGCTATTGCGGTACTGGTACCGTGGAACAGCTTCGGGAATGCTTTATATAACCTTTCGGTTATTCCAACAGTTCCAAACAGAGAATATACTGTGCCTAAACAGCTGAAAAGATGTGAGGAAGGCCTTGAGAAATGTTAAAAAATGCACGCATGAATTATGTATGAGATGGTATGTTTTAAATTGTTGAGTTCCTATGTGAGGTGGTCAGACTTGTTTGTTGTGACATAATCTTATGTCGTAGAGGAATACGTTAAATGTGGTTTTTTTCCGTGACTTCCGAGCCGCTTCTAATAAAATCGCACTGTACTGGATATGCATCGCTGACGTGGCCCTCACTCGGCCTGGCATCATGTGGCTGTGAAGCTAATATCGTGGCTGCTTCTCAGCTGGAGCCTCCTTGCAAAGAGCTTGAGCCTGTGCGCTAAAGTTGTAGAATAGCAGGGCGGATCTGCTTGTCGAAACTAGTAAAGGTGGTCTCAGTTCATCTGGGCCCACTGCGAGTTCTCCCAGACTTTAACGACGACAGTGGTGCTCTTATTCGTAATTTCGAGCATCAGACCTGGTAAAGGTGACCAGAAATCCGAGCCTTCTCGTTCATCAATTCTCGTGTCGCACAGTGTGATCGAATTTCACGAATGCATGTACTCACTTCACCGCGCTTCCTCCCCGCAATTCTCCCTCATACCGCTCCTTCTCTCGTTCCTTTCCGATTCGTCTCGTCACAGTTCATCGCGTTCATGGCGCCTAAGCGACGACCGCGAGAAATCTCTTCCGAGTCAGACACCTCCGCTTCAGACACCCCTTCGCCGCCTCCCAAAACTTCCAAAACCTCATCAGGGAAACGCCAACGCCAGAGTGAACCTTCCGAGAAGCGTCTCGCACCAGCGCCAGCAAAGGCCGCAGGGAAATCTCTCGGGAAAACTTTAGGGAAATCTCTAGGGTCCGGGAAAGCCTCCGTAGCCGTAGGATCGTCTCCGTTTGATGCGGAGCCGGCATGGGCGCAGAAGGACACGGGCGGCGCGGTGAATCCGGGGAGGGTGCGCGAGCTGCGCAAGGGGCTGCGGCGGACGGGGCCTGTGGTGTACTGGATGTCGCGAGATCAACGGTCCAAGGACAATTGGGCTCTCATCTACGCCGTCCAAAAGGTGCAGTTTCAGCTTCACTCCTATTTCTACTTGAACAGGGTTCTTACAGTAACGTGTAGATGTTGTACTTGCAATTATTTCGTCCCTGTCCTCCGCCCCGCCCCCTCTGCCCCCTTCACATCCCCTACCTACTCCTCCCTACTTACCTTAGCGCATACCTCCTCCCCGCGCCGCATTCATTACACAGGCGCGGGAGAGGGGAGAGGCAGTGGCGGTGGTGTTCAACCTGGTGGACGGCATAGTGGACTCAAACCTTTTCCCTTCTTTACCCTCTTCTTCCCCCCCGGGCGCCCCCCGTTCCCCTTCCCCCCCTCCCCGTGCACGCACCACGCGCAAGAGAGGGGAGAGGCAGTGGCGGTGGTCTTTAACCTTCTTTCTGGGTCTCAAGGCGACTTGTGACTCGACTCAAACCCTATTATCCCCCCTCCCTCCCATCCTCTTCCTCCTCTTCTCCCCATTCCCGCGATGCGGGCACAGGCGTGGGAGAAGGGAGAGGCAGTGGAGGTGGTTTTCAACCTCGTGGACTCCTTCCTGGGGACAAAAACGCAGACTGGACTCTAGGTTTTCCCCTCTTCCCCTCTCCCTTCCCGCCGCTCCCCTTCCTCTCTCCTCTCTTACGCACACCAGGCGCGGGAGAGGGGAGAGGCAGTGGCGGTGGTGTTCAACCTGGTGGACTCCTTCCTGGGCGCCAAGGCGCGGCACTTCGCATTCATGCTGCGCGGGCTGAGAGAGGTGCAGGGCTCCTTTGCGGCGCTCGGGATCCCCTTCTTCCTCTTCCAGGTGACTCTAAAGAGCGTGCCTGTAGTGGTGGCACTGGGCTGTGTGGGTTCTGTTGGAAACGAATGAAAGCTGTGAGAGTCATGGAGGGTACTGCTTCTGAGACGTCTCAAACGACAGTCGTGGAGGGTACTGCCCACATTGGCTCTTGCCTCGGTCCGATCGACCAGACTTCCTGTTCTCACTCTACAGAAGGCACTGCGTCGTTTGCTCACTTCCAATCAAACCCCGGGACAAGGCAAAGCAGATTCGAGGCCCTTCAGAACGAGGAGACAGTCTTGGACTTGCTTGTCCGCCTTTTGAGGGATCTCCAGCGCAGCCAGTATGTCTCATTCCACCTCATTCTTCTCTTCCAACCAAACCCCAGGGCAAGGCAGAGGAGACGGTTCCGGACTTTGCCATGCGATGTGGCGCGTCGCTATTGGTCACCGACTTCTCCCCGCTGCGCATCGGGCGGCACTGGCGCGAGGGGGTGTGTGCCAGGCTGGCAGATCTGGAGCTCAGACAATCAGGGAGTGGCAGCAGCAGAAGGCAAGGGGCCACATTAGCAGACAGAGCAGCAGAAGGAGAAGCAGGAGAAGCTGCAGGAGGGAGGGAAGGGGCAGCAGGAAGGGAAGGGACGGCAGGGAGGGATGAGCTGTGGGACGCGCAGGTGGGGCTGACAGGCGTGCATGAGGTGGACGCCCACAACGTGGTCCCCATCTGGGCCGCTTCAGACAAGTTAGAGTACGCCGCCCGCACCATCCGCACCAAAATACACCGGAAATTGCCAGAGTACTTGGTGGAGTACCCCCAGTTGGAGCCGGGGTGCACTGTGGAGTGGACAGGGGAGACGCCGTCGCCTGTAGACTGGGACTCGTTAATAGCTGCTGTGATCAGGTGAGAGTTAGACTCGTTACAAGGTGTGGTGGTGTAGTGTAGTGAAGAGAAGCCGATGCCTGTGGACTGGAACTCGTAGAACAGATGTCCTTCCGTATCCCTTCTCTCCCATATTCATCCATGTTCCCATCAATGCTGGTCCCGACGCACCAGAGATGGATGGGTTAATCCTGGGGGAGGAAGCGGCAAGGCAACAACTGCAGCAGCATCAGCGAGGCTCTCTCAAGAGACCCTCTTGTGGCTCATGATCAGCGAGGCTCATGATCCCTTCCTTCGCCACAAGAGACCCTTCCTTCGCCACAAGAGACCCTTCCTTCACCACAAGAGACCCTTCCTTCACCACAAGAGACCCTTCCTTCACCACAAGAGACCCTTCCTTCACCACAAGAGACCCTTCCTTCGCCACAAGAGACCCTTCCTTCACCACAAGAGACCCTTCCTTCGCCACAAGAGACCCTTCCTTCACCACAAGAGACCCTTCCTTCACCACAAGAGACCCTTCCTTCACCACAAGAGACCCTTCCTTCGCCACAAGAGACCCTTCCTTCGCCACAAGAGACCCTTCCTTCGCCACAAGAGACCCTTCCTTCACCACAAGAGACCCTTCCTTCACCACAAGAGACCCTTCCTTCGCCACAAGAGACCCTTCCTTCGCCACAAGAGACCCTTCCTTCGCCACAAGAGACCCTTCCTTCGCCACAAGAGACCCTTCCTTCGCCACAAGAGACCCTTCCTTCACCACAAGAGACCCTTCCTTCACCACAAGAGACCCTCTCCCTCCCCCCATTATGTCATCCGTATACATACCGCTGCCAGGGCTGGTCCCGAGGTACCAGAGGTGGACTGGATGGCTCTTGGGGGAGGCAGTCGCAGCAACTGCAGCGAGGTTTCCTTTACCACACGAAACCGTGAAACACAGCTACTCCATTCATCTCCATTCCATCACCTACTCATCCGTATGCATTACCCGCAGGGCTGGTCCCGAGGTACCAGAGGTGGACTGGATAGTCCCGGGGGAGGCAGCAGCTGCAGAGGGGCTGAAGACGTTTCTGGACAAGAGGCTGAGGGGGTACGACACTGGCCGCAACGACCCCTCCAAAGGCCCCACCACGCTGTCGGGGCTCTCCCCCTGGCTGCACTACGGGCATATTGCCCCCCAGCGATGCGCCCTGGAGGCGAGAATTCTGCGAGCACAGCAAGGTGAGGAGGGGGAGCAGCAGTGGGCTCCGTTGGGCTCTCCCCCTGGCTGCACTACGGGCAGATTGCTCCCCAGCGGTGTGCGCTGGAGGCACGGAAGATAAGGAAGCAGCACAGCAAGGTGAGGAGGGTGGTGAGTGAGGAATGTAAGAGGGTATGCTGCCCAGCGCAGTGACTCTACTCCCATCCCATTTGGATTCGTGACTCGTCAATAATCCCACCTCGCTTTCGATCCCGCCCTTCTCGCCACTCCCGTTCTCCTCCTTCCCGGCCCCACCTCCCACTTTCCAGGCAGTGGACGCGTTTCTAGAGGAGCTGGTGGGGCGCAGGGAGCTGGCAGATAGCCACTGCCTCTACCAGCCGCCTTGCCCCCAAACACACTTTGCCTCGTCGCACGTACCCTCTCCTCTTTCTGTCGGGCGCCCCCCCAACAGGCAGTGGACGCGTTTCTAGAGGAGCTGGTGGGGCGCAGGGAGCTGGCAGATAGCTACTGCTTTCACCAGAGCCAATCCCTCCCCCTCCTGCCTCACTCCTTGCTATTCTTCTTCCGCCCCCCTCCCCTTCAATTCAGGCGGTGGATGCATTTCTAGAGGAGCTGGTGGGGCGCAGGGAGCTGGCGGACAACTACTGCTTCCACCAGCCCCCTTCGCCCCTTGCTCCCCGCCCCCAATCCCTTTCTTCTCTCTCTTCCCGTCTGTTCCCTCTTCCCCTTCATTTCAGGCGGTTGATGCGTTTTTAGAGGAGCTGGTGGTGCGGAGGGAGCTGGCGGACAACTACTGCTTTCACCAGCCGCTGTACGACTCACTGGGGGGCGCGTGGGGGTGGGCGCAGCAATCCCTGGACGCACACTGGGGAGACAAGAGAGAGTTTGTTTACACGTGAGTGGGGGAGGAAGGGCGAAAAGGGGAAAGGGGGAAAAAGGGGGGGGGGAATGGGAAAACGGGGTAAGGGAGGGGGGAAAGAGGGGAAAGGGAGAAAAGGTTGAGAGAAGGGGAGGATTTTGTTTTCGCGTCTGCTTCCACCAGCCCCTGTACGACTCAGTGGGGGCGCGTGGGTCTGGGCGCAGCGCTCGTTGAATGAGCACCGAGGAGACAAGAGAGAGTTCATGTGCGCGTGAGTGGGGGGGCAGGGGATATAAGGGGGAAGAAAGGGGGGGAAATGGGGCAAAAGGGGGAGCGGAAGGGTCTCTCTTGTGCTGCCACCCGGGGGACAAGCGGGGGTTTCTGTACACGCGAGCGGGAGGGGGGGGGGGGGAAGTAGGGGGCATAATGGGAAGAAAGGGAGATGGTGGATGGTGTTGGCATCGTTCCTTCAGTTATTTTGTTTCCTTGGTTTTCTATTGGCTGCTGTATGTTTTGCGGGCACTGGCACTTCAATTTCCTGTGCTTGCCATGCGAGTCACATCTGCCTTGTTGTGTGTGAGTGGCAGGGCAGCGCAGTGGGAAGCAGCCAAGACTCACGACCAGGTAACACAATGGCAAGTGTGCCCTCTACGAGTGGTAACTCCTGGGCATTGCGCTTTCCATGCGTTGCTTTGACACACGCTTGACCCCCTTGACCCTCTTGACCCCCTTGACCCTCTTGACCCCCTTGACCCTCTTGAACCTCCGTGTCCCCCTTCCCCTCACATGACTTTTCTTCCTACTTCTCCCGCTCTCACCCTTTAATGATTGGTTTTCCATCCCACCACTCCCACCTCCCTGTTTGTAACCCCCCTTCTTGCACCACATGCCAGCTGTGGAACGCCGCTCAGCTGGAGCTGGTTCACTACGGCAAGATGCACGGTTTCATGCGGTGAGACGTGGATTCAGTGCGGTGAAGCATGGTTAAGCGTGGTAGGCTGGTAGCGAGTGGTGAGAGAGGGGAAGAAGGCAGCAGGTGTTGCAGGTGAGGAATTACGCAACTCTGCTGGAAAGCTGCTAGCATGGCAGTGGCTTGTGCGGCATGGTGCAATAAGTCATGGATTGTGCGGCATGGTGCAATAAGTCATGGATTGTGCAATGAGGTGCGTGAGGTGCGATGAGGAGCGGCGAGGATCAGTGAGGAGAGTTGCTGTCTCGAGTGTGTCTCTGCAGTATGAGAGGCTGAAGCGGCCACTCTGTACCTTCACCTCCAAACCACATTCCTCCACCCGCTTTCCCGTTTCTCATTCTCCCCTCCTTCATGTGTGGAGCATTCACTGGGCATATATCCAAGTCACTTCTGAAAGCTCTCAAAATTGTCTTTGCTTTCCATCCCCCACCCCCCCCCCCCTCTCTCTCCCTCTTCTGTGGCAGCATGTACTGGGCGAAGAAGATTCTAGAGTGGTCTGAGTCACCAGAGGAAGCTCTCAGAATAGCAATCGAGCAGAATGATAAGGTGCGTGGAGTGGAGAAGATGAGGAGATTATGGCATAGCTTATTCGTCCTTTCTGGCTTCCCTTCTCCTCGCTGCTATCTTCCCATTGCCTTCCCCTCTCTTCTCCTTTCCTCTCGTTTCATCTTCTCCTTTCCTCTCGTTTCATCTTCTCCTTTCCTCTCGTTTCATCTTCTCCTTTCCTCTCGTTTCATCTTCTCCTTTCCTCTCGTTTCATCTTCTCCTTTCCTCTCGTTTCATCTTCTCCTTTCCTCTCGTTTCATCTTCTCCTTTCCTCTCGTTTCATCTTCTCCTTTCCTCTCGTTTCATCTTCTCCTTTCCTCTCGTTTCATCTTCTCCTTTGCCTGCTTTTCCTGCTCTCACCTCTTTTCCGCCCCCCCTGCCCCTATTGCTCCACGTTTATTATCGCCACCAATCCCCTCACAAGCTCGCCTTCTAAGCTCCCTCGTTCCTTCCTCTCACATCCGTGTCCCCCCATCCTCTCCCCAACTCCGTCCCCAACCCCACCCCCATCCTCGTCCGCGTCTCACATCCCCACCACAGTACTCATTGGACGGTCGCGATCCCAACGGCTATGTAGGCTGCATGTGGTCCATTGCAGGCGTGCACGACCAGGTACGGTGAATGCGTACTTCGCTAGTGCACGACCAGGTACGGTGAATGCGTACTTCGCTAGTGCACGACCTGACAAGTGCACGCTCACATCGCTTCTGCCATGCTCCTTCCTACTCGAACCCTTTTGCTCAGGGCTGGGCGGAACATAAGGTGGTTTGGTATGTAATGAATCCAGGTGGGTGAAATTAGGTGTGAAGAGGTGCACTGTTCAGCACTCATTCCACTTTCCCCTTCCCCTACCCCCCCCTTTCTCTCCCTGCACATCCAGGGCTGGGCGGAGCGCAAAGTGTTTGGCAAGATTCGTTATATGAACGCAGCGGGGTGCAAGAGGAAGTTTGACGTGGAGGCTTATATAGGGTACGTGCGGCGCATGGTGGCTGCAGTGAAGAAGAAAGGCACGGCTGCTGTTCCTCCAGGTGGTGCTGCTGCCTCCCCCGCTGCCACTGCCAATGCTGCCACCGCAACTGCTGCCCGTCTTAGGGCTGGTAAACCCATAGCCTAGACAGCAGTGAGGCGCATGGTGGGTGCTGAGAATGACAAGGGTACAGTTGCTGATGCTGCTGTTACCACTGGCGGCGCTGTTGCTTCCCCTGCTGCCACTGCAAGTACTGCGACTGCAGGTGGTGCTGCTTCTCTCAGAGCAGATAAACCCACACTTAAAGTGAAAAATGCGTCGCACATAGGTGCTCACGTGTGACGCATGGTGGGTGTAGTGAAGAAGAAAGGCAGGGCTGCTGCTGGCAGCAACACTGGCGGTGCTGCTCCTACCCGGCAAATGCTGCCACTGCAGCTGCTGCTTCTTTCAGAGCAGATAAATCAAAGTAGTAGGCAGCATTTAGGCAGTTGCTAGGTGAAGAAATGGTGAATGAGAGTTGTGCACATAGACAAATGCAACTGCCTCAATATAACATTTTTTAGTATGGTACAGAACTATCCTTCACAGCAAAATCGTGTGCAGTGGCACTGTGGCATAGTGTTTGTTCTCACCAATCCCCAACCTCCTCTTTGATAGTTGCTAGAAGCGAGACCAGGGCCACCTGCAGAGATAAAACGAGATGAGCAGAGATGAGCAGAGATGAGCAGAGAATGGGTCAAACACCGTGCATGCGGCCTAGAGCCACTTGGTGAAGCCTACTGGTTGGTGTGCAAGGAGTAACTCGTAGGGTAATGTTCAGCATGCAGAGTGCTCATACGGACCCATGTCAGTGCGCAGTGGTTTGTGCCCCACGACCACACGGTGGAAGCTGGGTGTAACTCGTAGGGTACTGTGCAGCATGCAGCGTGCATGGAGGGTGCAGAGTGCTCATGCGGACTCACATCGGTGCGCAGTGGTTTGTGCCCCACGACCACACGGTGGAAGCCCAGGCGAGCAAAGAGGTGTAACTCGTAGGGGACTGTTTAGCATGCACCATGAGCAAGGTGCAAAAATACGACCGTATTTTTGAAACTGCTCTAATGTTTCTAACAGGAGCCTGTTACACGTTGCCGTATTTTACAGCTGAAAAAAAAAAAAAAAAAAAAAAAAAAAAAAAAAAAAAAAAAAACGACCGTAATTTTGCACCTTGACGATGAGCATGCAGCATGCTGGTGGGACTTGGGACTCACATCAGTGCGCAATGGCTTGTGGCCTATAGCCACTTGGTGGAAGCCCAGGCGAGCAAAGAGGTGTAACTCGTAGGGTAACCAGCCACCCTCGGGTCCCACTGCTAGCACCACGTTGTAGGATGTGCGGAGGGAGGGAGGGAGCAGGTGCTCTGGAATGGCAGGGAGAGAGGGAAGGAGAGGGGACGATAAGGAGAGGGGCCACGGAGGGAGTACGTGGCCTTTCGAATCAGTTCAGATCCCTCCCTCTGCTCGCACTGCTCGCACGCACCACATGGTAGGATGCAGTAAGGGTGGGGGGAGCAGGAACTTTGGATGGGAGGCAGGGAAGATGCTGATGTGTAAGCAACTCTCCGAGGGTCTAGGAGAAATTCTAAGGCAGCCCATGATAGCTTGGTGATAAAAGTGATATTCTGAGACGTCTCAAAATATCACTTTTATCATGTGGCTAAATTTTGAGGCGGCCCATGATAGCCCGCCTGCCAGCCCGCCTGCCAGCCCCACCACCGCTCACACCACATTGCCTATTTTTGAGGCGCAGAATAATAATGAATAATAATAAGGAAAAAGGGGTTCTCTGACCACACCGCACTGTAGTATCTAGCGAAACTGGGAAGGAATGCAAGACGCCAGAGGTTAAGATTGTGGGGAAGGAATGCAAGACGCCAGAGGTTAAGATTGTGGGGAAGGAATGCAAGACGCCAGAGGTTAAGATTGTGGGGAAGGTAGCAGGGGCTGAAAGAGATGGGAGCAGGGAGATGGAGGAGGGGAGCACGGAGACGGAGAGAGCAGGGAGGGAGGGAGCGAAAGATGGTAGGAGGGATGGAGAGACGAAAGGGAGTGCAAGGTCGGCTATGGGTAGCCTCACCATGCCTTGCCACTGCCTCACCATGCCTTGCCACTGCCTCACCATGCCTTGCCACTGCCTCACCATGCCTTGCCACTGCCTCTCGCATGCTTGTTGAGCTTCCGCTCCTCCCTCCACGGCCAGTACCATTCCTAGCGTCCACAACACTTGCAGCAGCTGCCTCCCCACGACCATCACCATCACCATCACCACCACCACCACCCTCTGCTGCGCTCTGCCCCTCTGAATCGCCTTCTGGGTCGCTCCCTGGGTGTGCGAGCAGCAGCAGAGTACCAGTGGAGACTGGAGGCACGAGAGGTGGCGTCGCTGTGATGGTACCTGCAGGTCCATCAGCAGTAGGAGCAGCTGCAGGTGTATCGGCAGGAATATGAGCTCTAGGTGAAACTGAAAGAGTGACAGAAGGGTGATCAGGACTCGAGTCGCTGGCGTGCGCAGGTGCTGATTGGTCCAGCTGGCTCTGGCGCTCCAGAGAATCGAGGTGTGGGAAGAGGAAGGTGAAGAGAAGCTTCTTCAGCTGCAAGTGAACTGACACAGACGGAAGGTGTGTGTCACCGACCTGTGGGATGGGGACACGTGGCGAGTGTGTCAAGGAGGCATGGATGATTCGAATCACCAAATGGAAGCATGTGTACCGAATGGAAGCATGTGTACCGAATGGAAGCATGTGTACCGAATGGAAGCATGTGTACCGAATGGAAGCATGTGTACCGAATGGAAGCATGTGTACCGAATGGAAGCATGTGTACCGAATGGAAGCATGTGTACCGAATGGAAGCATGTGTACCGAATGGAAGCATGTGTACCGAATGGAAGCATGTGTACCGAATGGAAGCATGTGTACCGAATGGAAGCATGTGTACCGAATGGAAGCATGTGTACCGAATGGAAGCATGTGTACCGAATGGAAGCATGTGTACCGAATGGAAGCATGTGTACCGAATGGAAGCATGTGTACCGAATGGAAGCATGTGTACCGAATGGAAGCATGTGTACCGAATGGAAGCATGTGTACCGAATGGAAGCATGTGTACCGAATGGAAGCATGTGTACCGAATGGAAGCATGTGTACCGAATGGAAGCATGTGTACCGAATGGAAGCATGTGTACCGAATGGAAGCATGTGTACCGAATGGAAGCATGTGTACCGAATGGAAGCATGTGTACCGAATGGAAGCATGTGTACCGAATGGAAGCATGTGTACCGAATGGAAGCATGTGTACCGAATGGAAGCATGTGTACCGAATGGAAGCATGTGTACCGAATGGAAGCATGTGTACCGAATGGAAGCATGTGTACCGAATGGAAGCATGTGTACCGAATGGAAGCATGTGTACCGAATGGAAGCATGTGTACCGAATGGAAGCATGTGTACCGAATGGAAGCATGTGTACCGAATGGAAGCATGTGTACCGAATGGAAGCATGTGTACCGAATGGAAGCATGTGTACCGAATGGAAGCATGTGTACCGAATGGAAGCATGTGTACCGAATGGAAGCATGTGTACCGAATGGAAGCATGTGTACCGAATGGAAGCATGTGTACCGAATGGAAGCATGTGTACCGAATGGAAGCATGTGTACCGAATGGAAGCATGTGTACCGAATGGAAGCATGTGTACCGAATGGAAGCATGTGTACCGAATGGAAGCATGTGTACCGAATGGAAGCATGTGTACCGAATGGAAGCATGTGTACCGAATGGAAGCATGTGTACCGAATGGAAGCATGCGTACCGAATGGAAGCATGCGTACCGAATGGAAGCATGCGTACCGAATGGAAGCATGCGTACCGAATGGAAGCATGCGTACCGAATGGAAGCATGTGTACCGAATGGAAGCATGTGTACCGAATGGAAGCATGCGTACCGAATGGAAGCATGCGTACCGAATGGAAGCATGCGTACCGAATGGAAGCATGCGTACCGAATGGAAGCATGCGTACCGAATGGAAGCATGCGTACCGAATGGAAGCATGCGTACCGAATGGAAGCATGCGTACCGAACGGAAGCATGTGTACCGAATGGAAGCATGCGTACCGAATGGAAGCATGTGTACCGAATGGAAGCATGCGTACCGAATGGAAGCATGCGTACCGAATGGAAGCATGCGTACCGAATGGAAGCATGCGTACCGAATGGAAGCATGCGTACCGAATGGAAGCATGCGTACCGAATGGAAGCATGTGTACCTAATGGAAGCATGTGTACCGAATGGAAGCATGTGTACCGAATGGAAGCATGTGTACCGAATGGAAGCATGCGTACCGAATGGAAGCATGCGTACCGAATGGAAGCATGCGTACCGAATGGAAGCATGCGTACCGAACGGAAGCATGCGTACCGAACGGAAGCATGCGTACCGAATGGAAGCATGCGTACCGAATGGAAGCATGCGTACCGAATGGAAGCATGCGTACCGAATGGAAGCATGCGTACCGAATGGAAGCATGCGTACCGAATGGAAGCATGCGTACCGAATGGAAGCATGCGTACCGAATGGAAGCATGCGTACCGAATGGAAGCATGCGTACCAAATGGAAGCATGTGTACCGAATGGAAGCATGTGTACCGAATGGAAGCATGCGTACCGAATGGAAGCATGCGTACCGAATGGAAGCATGCGTACCGAATGGAAGCATGCGTACCGAATGGAAGCATGCGTACCGAATGGAAGCATGCGTACCGAATGGAAGCATGCGTACCGAATGGAAGCATGCGTACCGAATGGAAGCATGCGTACCGAATGGAAGCATGCGTACCGAATGGAAGCATGCGTACCGAATGGAAGCATGCGTACCGAATGGAAGCATGTGTACCGAATGGAAGCATGCGTACCGAATGGAAGCATGCGTACCGAATGGAAGCATGCGTACCGAATGGAAGCATGCGTACCGAATGGAAGCATGCGTACCGAATGGAAGCATGTGTACCGAATGGAAGCATGTGTACCGAATGGAAGCATGTGTACCGAATGGAAGCATGCGTACCGAATGGAAGCATGTGTACCGAATGGAAGCATGCGTACCGAATGGAAGCATGCGTACCGAATGGAAGCATGCGTACCGAATGGAAGCATGCGTACCGAATGGAAGCATGCGTACCGAATGGAAGCATGTGTACCGAATGGAAGCATGTGTACCGAATGGAAGCATGTGTACCGAATGGAAGCATGTGTACCGAATGGAAGCATGTGTACCGAATGGAAGCATGTGTACCGAATGGAAGCATGTGTACCGAATGGAAGCATGTGTACCGAATGGAAGCATGTGTACCGAATGGAAGCATGTGTACCGAATGGAAGCATGTGTACCGAATGGAAGCATGTGTACCGAATGGAAGCATGCGTACCGAATGGAAGCATGCGTACCGAATGGAAGCATGCGTACCGAATGGAAGCATGTGTACCTAATGGAAGCATGTGTACCGAATGGAAGCATGTGTACCGAATGGAAGCATGTGTACCGAATGGAAGCATGCGTACCGAATGGAAGCATGCGTACCGAATGGAAGCATGCGTACCGAATGGAAGCATGCGTACCGAATGGAAGCATGTGTACCGAATGGAAGCATGCGTACCGAACGGAAGCATGTGTACCGAATGGAAGCATGCGTACCGAATGGAAGCATGTGTACCGAATGGAAGCATGCGTACCGAATGGAAGCATGCGTACCGAATGGAAGCATGCGTACCGAATGGAAGCATGCGTACCGAATGGAAGCATGCGTACCGAATGGAAGCATGCGTACCGAATGGAAGCATGTGTACCTAATGGAAGCATGTGTACCGAATGGAAGCATGTGTACCGAATGGAAGCATGTGTACCGAATGGAAGCATGCGTACCGAATGGAAGCATGCGTACCGAATGGAAGCATGCGTACCGAATGGAAGCATGCGTACCGAATGGAAGCATGTGTACCGAATGGAAGCATGCGTACCGAACGGAAGCATGTGTACCGAATGGAAGCATGCGTACCGAATGGAAGCATGTGTACCGAATGGAAGCATGCGTACCGAATGGAAGCATGCGTACCGAATGGAAGCATGCGTACCGAATGGAAGCATGCGTACCGAATGGAAGCATGCGTACCGAATGGAAGCATGCGTACCGAATGGAAGCATGCGTACCGAATGGAAGCATGTGTACCGAATGGAAGCATGTGTACCGAATGGAAGCATGTGTACCGAATGGAAGCATGTGTACCGAATGGAAGCATGTGTACCGAATGGAAGCATGCGTACCGAATGGAAGCATGCGTACCGAATGGAAGCATGCGTACCGAATGGAAGCATGCGTACCGAATGGAAGCATGCGTACCGAATGGAAGCATGTGTACCGAATGGAAGCATGCGTACCGAATGGAAGCATGCGTACCGAATGGAAGCATGTGTACCTAATGGAAGCATGTGTACCGAATGGAAGCATGTGTACCGAATGGAAGCATGTGTACCGAATGGAAGCATGTGTACCGAATGGAAGCATGTGTACCGAATGGAAGCATGTGTACCGAATGGAAGCATGCGTACCGAATGGAAGCATGTGTACCGAATGGAAGCATGCGTACCGAATGGAAGCATGCGTACCGAATGGAAGCATGTGTACCGAATGGAAGCATGCGTACCGAATGGAAGCATGCGTACCGAATGGAAGCATGTGTACCGAATGGAAGCATGTGTACCGAATGGAAGCATGTGTACCGAATGGAAGCATGTGTACCGAATGGAAGCATGTGTACCGAATGGAAGCATGTGTACCGAATGGAAGCATGTGTACCGAATGGAAGCATGCGTACCGAATGGAAGCATGCGTACCGAATGGAAGCATGCGTACCGAATGGAAGCATGCGTACCGAATGGAAGCATGTGTACCGAATGGAAGCATGTGTACCGAATGGAAGCATGCGTACCGAATGGAAGCATGCGTACCGAATGGAAGCATGTGTACCGAATGGAAGCATGTGTACCGAATGGAAGCATGTGTACCGAATGGAAGCATGTGTACCGAATGGAAGCATGTGTACCGAATGGAAGCATGCGTACCGAATGGAAGCATGCGTACCGAATGGAAGCATGCGTACCGAATGGAAGCATGCGTACCGAATGGAAGCATGTGTACCGAATGGAAGCATGTGTACCGAATGGAAGCATGCGTACCGAATGGAAGCATGCGTACCGAATGGAAGCATGTGTACCGAATGGAAGCATGCGTACCGAATGGAAGCATGCGTACCGAATGGAAGCATGCGTACCGAATGGAAGCATGCGTACCGAATGGAAGTATGCGTACCGAATGGAAGCAGTACCGAATGGAAGCATGCGTACCGAATGGAAGCATGTGTACCGAATGGAAGCATGCGTACCGAATGGAAGCATGCGTACCGAATGGAAGTATGCGTACCGAATGGAAGCATGCGTACCGAATGGAAGCATGCGTACCGAATGGAAGCATGTGTACCGAATGGAAGCATGCGTACCGAATGGAAGCATGTGTACCGAATGGAAGCATGTGTACCGAATGGAAGCATGTGTACCGAATGGAAGCATGTGTACCGAATGGAAGCATGTGTACCGAATGGAAGCATGTGTACCGAATGGAAGCATGTGTACCGAATGGAAGCATGTGTACCGAATGGAAGCACGTGTACCAAATGGAAGCATGTGTACCGAATGGAAGCATGTGTACCGAATGGAAGCACGTGTACCGAGTGGAAGCACGTGTACCGAATGGAAGCATGTGTACCAAATGGAAGCACGTGGCTGCAGCTCCTCCAAGTCAAGGGTTCTCGCTCATAATAGGTAACATACACAATGGACTGCGTGGTATGTATGTCTATTGTGGGAGGGAGGAAGCGCACTGTGCTTTGAAGAGTTCTGAGACATCTCAAAGCGCACTGTGCTTTGAAGAAGCAAGCACTCTGACGCTTCTCTGCCTCTGCCAACATCCCAACACTCAGCCACACACTGACTCCACCAACCACGCACCATACAATCCATCCCTCTCTCTCACCTGCTCTGCTCCAATCAGCAGCTCCTGCCGAACAACCTCGGGCAGCAGGGCCTGGCTGTCGAAGTAAAACCTTTCGACCCGGGCAGCGTTGCAAATCATGACGTCCTGAAGGGCGAACTGCCCGAGAATCGACCTGTGCTGTTGTGATTTCACACTCACACACCCCCATGCACGCAGCAACAAACATGCGATTGTGCACACACCACAAAGAGAAAGGCAACAAACACATGCATGCAGTTTATGTGCATCCGAATCATGCGTGTATCATGGCTGAAAATTCTGCATAAAATTGCGTATTTGTGAGGCGCCTAAAAAAACTAATCGTGTGGCTGCAGAATGCCCCTGGGAAGGCATACAGGGGGCTTTAATTGGCCAATGAAGCCCTCAGTGTTCCCGGGGATAATCAGATGGGTTTGACCCACAGCAAAGCCTTGAAAGAAAATCCAAGCCGTACACTTTATATATAATATATATATATATATATATATATATATATGCCACTCTTGTGTATACCAACTAGCATCTGTTCCCCGACAGCAAAATTCCCCGCCCGCTTGCGCTCCCCTCTAGGCCCACCAGAGGCGGCCCATGGCAAGTGAAAGGACCACCTTGAGCCCCCCTGTGTCCCGTGAAAGAAGAGTACTTTTGAGCCGTCTCAAAAACACTCTTCTTTCACGTGGCGATTGACAGGACCACCTCAAGGCCCCCTGTGTTCCGTTGAGTCTCACCCAACCATCGACCCTCCTTCCCCTCACACTCACCAGAGGCTTTGACCATTCGCACCGCTCTCAACCGCTCATTTCACCCGCTCAGACTCACCAGAGGCGTCGCATGGCCTTGGGACGCGGCATGGCGAGGAGCAGCCTCAGCCTGCGCTGTGGTGACGTGGCGCTCTGGGATTGGTGGAAAGTGGAAGCTGGTGATTCGTGCGACGAGAGGGAGGAGGGAAGGAGAAGACGTGAGGCAGAGTGGTGGGGTTGGGGAGAGGAGGAGGAGGAGGAGGAGGAGGAGGAGGAGGAGGAGGAGGAGGAGGAGGAGGAGGAGGAGGAGGAATGTAGAAAGGTGCTGGTGACGGCTCTAGCTGTTGCTGCTGAACTAGTTACACTTCTGGCGGCAATGGCAACACCGGAAGCTACTTGGAAGTTGCACTGCAGCAGGAAACCAGCATAATCATCATCATCACTACAACCATCACAGCCACCACGATTGTTCATATGTGCTTCACTGCCGCCCCTCTCATCCCCACTCCTCCCATTACCGGCTACCCCGTAACCCCTGCACTCCATCCCCTCCTCCGCCTCCTCGCCCCCCTCCCCGCCCTCCGCCCCTCCTTCCCCGCCCCCCGCACCCTGCGCCTCGCTGCTGCCGCCCCTGCCCGGCACAATGCGCACCACCTGCGGAGGGGGGCAGAGGGGGACAAGGGGCAGAGACGGTGGAGGGGGAGGGGGAGAGAGCGGGGCGGCGAGGGGTGAGGTGGGGGTAGGGGGAGGGAGCGGAGCAGCGGGAGGCAACGGGGAGGGGGAGAGAAAGCGGGGTAGCAGCAGGGGGTGAAGGGCGTGACCCTCTCTCTCTACCCCCCACGCACACCGCACTCTCTACCACCTGGCCAGGCCGATCTATACTCACTGTAGCGGTGCCGGCCGGGCCGTTCACGATGCCGATTCGAACCTTTTTCCCCACGCCTGCCCGCAACACGCGCCGCATGTGGCGGGCGCGCGAGTCAGACGCTGCGAGCTCGATGCTCCCATCCTGTCCCACCTCGTGCGGCTCGAACAGGATTCGGTTGCGCGACTCGATCTTCAGCAATTTGCTGGCGCGATTGGCGGCGGGATGCGCCAATCCCCACCCCCTGCCGAGCCGCGCCGGCGGACTCCTGCGGTTCGAGCTCCGCGAGTCACGTTTCAGAACAATTCTGTCAGTACGTGTCAGTGCATCGAGACTCTCCGTCCGCGCTTTCCATTGCGCGTTGCTGGGACTGCGGAGCAAGCAAAGCGGCTTTCTCTCCGCTGTCGGCGGTGAGCGCACGTGCGCGCGATGGGCTGCAGTGGGGGCCACAACGATGGCGGAAGATCGAGGCATTTCCCGCGGAGAGCGTCCTGTTGCGGAGATGGTAACATGGGTGGAGAGGACAGCGCACGACGAGCTTGTGATTGGGGCCGCCAACGAAGAAGAATGATAACTCGGCGACGCGAGAATGCCGACCATGATGTTTAGGACGCGGTGAAAGTGCTGGATCGGGGGTAGATCGATTCGGTCACCGCACTGAACCCTGCGTTTTGGACACGAAAGGTACACAACCTTTTATAACCGCGCTAAAAAACGATCCTTAGGCGATCGATTCTCCACTTTCACCGCGTCCTTACTCGAAGGACGACAGCTGAATTGCGGAATGCAATTTCAGTATCGAGTATAGATTTCGGGCTCTGATTTGAAGTACTCGAGTAACAGGTGCGGTTTTCGCGAAAATAAATTCGTGAACCTCACGGATGCTATAGTCTGCGCCGTTACGAACAGCCCAATTCGTAACAGACGACTTGAATGACTCGCACAGACGCGGTGCAACATTCCGTGGTCCAACCTGCGAACAAACTTTGGGAATTTGGGGGGCGTCGTTCGTAACAGAGGTAGGTTTTCCCACCTATGAACTGACTTTTGGAAAATGGGACGGGCTGTCACGAGCCCGAAATGCGGCCTCAAGTAGACATGGATGTTGCACTTTCTTGGGTCGCGGACGTGCTTCAGTTCGTCCCAGGCTCAACGATTTGCGCTGCATCACTTCACATCATTCTCGAGCCAAACCCCTCATCTGGGTCTATCGAACCTGCGGTGTGGTGTGGTGTGGTGTGGTTTGGATGTCACATTTGATCTGAGTTGTTTGGGGTGAGTTCGCGAAACTCGTGACATATGACGGTATCTGTGCGCAGCGTGAGACAGGCCAACCAGGTTCCAGAAAAGTAACTGGAGGAGGCGCGCTGTGTAGTAGTGCAGATCGTGAAATGTGATGGCTGGATGGGGAGGAAAATTGGCTGCACCAAGGCAATGCAATGCAATGCGCCTCCCCATTCCCCCACCCTCCCCTTCCTCCTCGGCACAACAGTTGCAAAGCAGCTGCGGCAAGGCAAAGCCCCCCTTCCCATTCACCACAGCAAAGCACCCCCCTTGCTGCAGGCCCCCGTTTGTGCTTCTGCCCCTGCCATGCCGTTGCAGCAGCCATCCTTTGTTGTATCTTCTGCCCCTGCAGTTGCCCCTGCAGTTGCCCCTGCCTTTTGCAGTGTGCAACTCTTCGCTCTACCACAGCCCTCATTGCCAAGCAGTGCAAAGAGCAGCAGGCATTGAATTGTATTGCAGGCCCGTCGGTTGTCTAGCTAGCAGTGTCATTCACGTCGCGCTTGTTCGCGTCGAGGCATCGGAAGCAGCCCCCCCATTCCCAAGGCGAGGCATCACAAGCAGCAGAAGTGTCTAAGCAGCCGAGGCATCGCAAGCAGCCGAGTATGTCGTCGACGGAATCGGCGTCGCTCTCATTCCGCGACGTCGTCTTTCTCCCTGCCGATGCCGCGCCGCCCTATTCCCAAGACGAGCCCGACAGCCCGCACTCCGACTCCCCACACAGCAATCAACGCGACGCGGACGTCTTGAATGATCGACGAGGCGCAGACATCAATCAGCAACGCTGGGGCTTCTTAAACGATCGGCGCGCAGAACTCAATGGTTCAAGCGTAGACTCCCGCGCCGCCGCTATCGACAACTTGCCGCTGCAGCCGTCCGAAAGCAACGGCGCCTCGTTAGAACCACCAGCCATGCGCCTGCCTTCTTTTTCCTTCGCCACCGCGCCGCCAGTAGAAGCGCCGAGGAAACCAAACCCGCCTCACCATGAGCGCGGCCCCGAGTCGGGGACCCCGATAACAGCCGCTACAGATGCCATAAACGAGAGTAGTGGTACTAGTCCACTTGACTCATCCGATTGCGTATTGGTGCGCCTTGACGGTCCCGATCTGACCTTTCCTCTGCACACGACGCCGTCCGGCGCGCAACGAAAGCTCTCGCGAATGCTGGCGAAAAAGCGCAGCGACGGCTGCGAAGTCCGCGAAGTGGCCAGTTATTGCACCTCCCCGTCGCCCGACTCGCCCTCCCATCAGTCGCTTTTCTCGAGCACAGTTGTCGCGGCCGACGCGAGTCGCGCCGCCATCCTGCCGCCAACATACCTGGACCTCGCGTCGCCCCGCTGGAGAGTCGGCTTCAGCGGAAGCCGCAATGTGCTGGGTCTCGCTGGGTGGCGCCGTGCCGCGGATCTGCAGGTCAGCTCCCCCGCCGGGGGCTCCGCTCAACGAGCCGCCGCCGCCGCCTCCGCCACCGCTGTCGCCGCCGCCGCTGCCGCAACAGCGGCGATAAATTCCAGTCTCGGTTTCGGATTGGGGGGGTGCGCGAGTCAACCGCTCGTGGCGAAGGAGGAGGACGACGAGGGGGAGGATGAAGAACCGCCTCTTGAAGAGGCGCGCGAGACGAAGGGGGAGATGATGAATAGGGCGCTGCCCCGGGGGGGGCGTGCGGATTCCGCAAGCCCGCGTTCTCCGCGCGAGTTCACCCGGCAGCACGCGCACAAGTTTCCGCCACTGGTTGCGCTGAAGGATGCGCAAGCGCTGGTGGAGCGGATGATGGGGGACGCGGAGGGCGGAACGGGGGGAAGCAACGGGGGCAGGGCGGATGGAAAGGGAAAGTTCGAAGGACCGTGGGAAATCGTGACGGACGGGTACGTGCGACGATCGAAACGCGTTTGCTTGCTAGTTCAGGTTCGAGACGTTACAAGTTACAACAACTACAATTATAACGTCTCGAACCTTCAGGTTCCCACAGATTCCCACAGATGCGTTACACTTCATGTATAATGCGTTATGCATTATACAGCAACTACAGGTTCCCACAGATGCGTTACACTTCATCGTTTCTGTCATTGTGGATAGGCTGTTATACTTTATTATTCTTTCTGAATTTTGCTGGGACATCTCAGAAGAATTATTCTGTCTGTTACCATCTGCACTTGATGTCTCTTGTCTTCAGGTGCAGCGGGCGTGCTTCCTCCCTTTCCTCTCTTCCAGCTGTCATTAGAGTGGTGGACCACCTGCCTGACGTGGCATGTGCTGACGTGGCAGTGGAGGGGAAGCCGTGGGAGCAGGCTGAGCTGTCAATGAAGGAATGGACGGCAACAGTTTCCATGCTGGTGAGTGTGGGGGTGTGCGTTTTAAGGTAGGGGGGAGGTGGGGAAGAAGGAAAGGGGGTTTGGTAGGATTCAGAGGGGTTGGGGCTGGGAAGGTAGGATACACCCTCTTTTTCTATTGTAATGCGTGTACCCATTTGTACATGCATGTGTGGTGGTGTCCTGTACATTGCTGGCACATCCATTGTTTTTGTTTTTTTTTGTTTTAAGCAGGACAACTCGGCCCACCCCCTCTCCCACACACGTGTTTCAAGTTCACATCCTTTTCACTGCCCAACCAATCAGATGGCAGCGCTGCAAAATGACGACGTTGCTGCTTCCTCTGCTGGTGCTGGTGCAGTCACAGCTGCTACTCCTGTTGGTGCTGCAGCTGGTGGTGCAGAGGAGGAGGGGAAAGCTGAGATGAAGAGCATAGGAGATGCGGAGGAGCCATCTGTTGTTGCGTCACCAACGCCCCGCATTCCACCCCTCTCCGTCAAGCTCCCCCTCGACTCATTTTCGCGCCGTAGGCCGCGCAAAGCCACGTCACCTTCTCAGCATGCCTCGTCACCATCACAACATGCCTCGTCACCCTCACAGCATGCCACGTCACCTTCAGATGAGGCCTGCACCCGACCAAACCCCCTGAATGTAGATCCAAGCCCCTGCACTGGGTCAGATGCACCTCCTGCTGCTGCTTCTGCTGCTGCTGCTTCAGCTGCTGCTGCACCTGAGGGCATGGAATGTGGGTTGCAAGACTTGTTCTATTCGTGCCGTTCCTCCCTCTCCTTCTCATTCGCGTCTGACAGCTTCAACAGCAGCATTCGCAGCAGCAGCATCAGTAGCAGCACCAGCAGCAACAATGGTAATAGCACCACAGCAGCAGATGTCACAACCACCAGCACCGCACCACCCACGAGAGCAGCAGCAGCAGCAATCTCCCTCGCCTCCATCTTCGCTCATCTCCTCTCCAATGCCCGCTCTCTTGCCGACCCTTCTTCGCCGCCGGGCAGCTTGCGCAAGTCTCTGCTGCTCGCTGAAATGTTTGTTGCTGCCCGCCGGTCTGCCCCTGTGGTAAGCAAGCTCCTCAATTTCAGTAACAGATGAGTGGACTCGAGTCAACTACTGCCAGACGAGAGAGAGAAATGAGACTCTGGGGATTGTGGAAACACCGGACGGTTGCATGACATGATGACATGATGGCATGATGGCATGATGACATAGTGACCTGATGACATGATGACATGATGATATGATGACATGATGACATGCATATGGTAGCACCATCACATGGTAGCACCATCATCCTTGCTCACTATCTTGTCCTTTTCTATTTCCCGCCCTCTCAGTTCGAAGCCTTCCTGGCAGACAAGCCAGGGGGACACGTGGTGGCGTCTGATTGGGCGACGCAGCTCCCAAGGCACCTGGCGGAGGGCGTGCTGGGGGCGTTTGAGTGGGTGGCCGTGGGGCTGGAGAGGGCAGCAGCAGCAGCAGCAGCAGCAGTGCCAACACGCACGAAGATCTCCACCAGGTGAAGAGAGCGAGCTCGTGTTTGAGGTGCCTCTTAGGTTGAGTGGGTCGCTGCTGGAGAGGGCGGCAGCAGTGGCAGGGCAGCAGCGGCAGCAGCCGTGCCAACACGCACAAAGATCTCCACCAGGTGAAGAGAGCGAGCTTGTGTTTGAGGTATTTTTGAGACGTCAGGATGAGGTGCCTCATATGTAGACTGGGTTGTTGTGGGGCTGAAGAGGGCTGCGGCTGCAGCCGTGCCAACACGCACAAAGGTCTCTAGCAGGTAGAGAGTGCTTATTCATACAGCAGAAGCAGCAGTGGCGGTCTACCAGGTAGTGCTGTTGAGGCGCCTCAATAATCAACCGACTCAAAAATCACCTCACTTGGTTGTAATAAGCCTACAAATTCACCAATCAGCCGCTCATTAACCCTTGTCCCCCTCCCCCTTCCCCCTTCCCCTCCCCCTCCCCTCCCCCTCCCCTCCGCCAGGCAGCAGCTGGCCTCTCTGCTCTCACCGCGCCACCACAGGGTCGCTCCGCTCGCCTCCCCCCGGAGGGCATCCCCCCCTTCTTCATGCAAGCCTACTCATTAGCCCCCTTCCCGCTCCTCCTCCCCCACCCCCTCCCCTCCCCCAGGCAACAGCTGGCCTCTCTCCTCCTCTCACCACGCCACCACAAGGTTGCTCCGCTTGCCTCCCCCCGGAGGGCGTCCCCTCCGCTGCTCTCCCCCCGCAAGTCGTCCCCGCCTCCCACCTCTCCTCCACGTGCCGGCTCACCCGTGGGCGGGCAGGGGGACACGAAGCCGCTTCCCATGGTGGTGCCGCTGCCCATGGTGGTGCGCGTGGTGGGGCACGTGGGGGAGTATGCTGACTGGTGCGTAGGATGGAGGGGTGTGTAGGGTAGGGTGGGGTCATGTGGTGGGAGGGGGTATTGGGGGGGACATGTGTTGACTAAGTGTCGCCCCCTGCAGCACCTCCTTTGAGGCGCCTCAAAAGGTTTGGTTGACTTGGCTTGCTTGACTTGGTTTGGTTGACTTGGTTTGCTTGACTTGGTTTGCTTGACTTGGTTTGCTTGACTTGGTTTGCTTGACTTGGTTTGGTTGACTTGGTTTGGTTGACTTGGCTTGGTTGACTTGGTTTGCTTGACTTAGTTTGCTTGACTTGGTTTGCTTGACTTGGTTTGCTTGACTTGGTTTGCTTGACTTGGTTTGCTTGACTTGGTTTGCTTGACTTGGTTTGCTTGACTTGGTTTGCTTGACTTGGTTTGCTTGACTTGGTTTGCTTGACTTGGTTTGCTTGACTTGGTTTGCTTGACTTGGTTTGCTTGACTTGGTTTGCTTGACTTGGTTTGCTTGACTTGGTTTGCTTGACTTGGTTTGCTTGACTTGGTTTGCTTGACTTGGTTTGGTTGACTTGGTTGATGCCTCAACACCTGCTCGCACATCCCATTTGTCTTTCTGGTCTCATCCTCCTGGCCTCCTTCCTCTTTCCCCTTCACCCTTCTCCACCACACACCACCCTAACCACTCCACCCTTCCACCCCACCACCAGGGACACTCCCGCTCCGTTCATCCCTCCACCCGACCCTAATGTGCCCACAGCTTCGGTCCGAACCTACGGAGGAGCCTTGGCAAGCATCTTCAGGGAGTTTGGAGGAGGAGGCGGAGGAGTGGGCGAGCAGGGTGTGACTATAACGGGAGTGACTGAACGGATACTGGGGGCGCTTATGGGGGTTGTGGAGGGGAAGGCGGCTGCATGTGAGGATGACGTCACCAGGGCACTGTTCATGCTCAACAACACATGCGTCATCCAGCAGTAAGCCACCATCACATCACACCTCCAGCACATGCCTCCGGGTTTCATATGCTTCAAAACCAGAATCCGGTGTAATGTTTTTCACTTCCTCTTCTTCCTTTTGCATCTAGTGACACAGCGTTGTTACTGCAATCATTATTTTGCTCGGGGCCCCGCCTTTTCTAGCCAACTCAGAAGTAACTTGCCGCCATCATCCACCCCATCCCCATCCCCAATCCCTTTCACCTGCCAATCAGAGCCGGTCAGCGCTTCCATCAACAGAGTCTCTTGATCAGGACCTTGATTGCTCTTCACCGTGTTGCACCGTTTTGCACCGTATTTTCCATGCGTTACTCACACACACACAGTCCTCATCCTCCCGCGCATCCCATTCCATCCCCTGGCCAATCAGGGCCTACCAGCGCTTCCCGCCGCTCACTCCCATGCCGGGCGGGCGGCTGCAGTGGAGAAGCTTGCAGACGTCGGGTGCTCTGCACTGTGGTGCACCATTCTGCACCGCTCTGGGCCCCTAACATTCCTCATCCCCCCTCGCCTCCCATTCTATCTCCTGACCAATCAGAGCGTGCCAGCGCTTCCCATCAATCAGCCCTGTCTCGGCCTCGGTGGAGGACCACTCACAGGCCTTCCTGCTCGCAGCTACCAGGAGGGTGAGTCGCAGCTACCAGGAGGGTGAGTCGCAGCTACCAGGAGGGTGAGTCGCAGCTACCAGGAGGGTGAGTCGCAGCTACCAGGAGGGTGAGTCGCAGCTACCAGGAGGGTGAGTCGCAGCTACCAGGAGGGTGAGTCGCAGCTACCAGGAGGGTGAGTCGCAGCTACCAGGAGGGTGAGTCGCAGCTACCGGGAATGTGAGTGAGCCATGCTGATGTGGCGTCCACATGGCAAGTAGGCCCAGATCGCGCACCTTGCCTCAATGTCTCCCCTTCCTGCTGGCTCCCTAACCCATACCTCACCTCCTATCTAGCCCATACCTAACCTACTATCTAACCCATACCTCACCTCCTATCCAACCCACCTAACCTCCGCTTCCAGTGTCCTCCCAGACCTCCCAACATTCCAAATTCATTGCCCTACACCACCCTCCTTAACCCCTCTCCAATCCCCTGCCTGCCCCTCTCATCCCTGCATCTCAACCACCCCTGGCCCCCCTCCTCTATGTTAGGGCGTGTAAAGTCGTGCCACAACAAATTTTCGGAAAATCCGTCGGGCCGTTATTGGCGAAAGTAACCCTTTTACGACACTCGCAGTGTTTTGGGCGAAGCTCGTTAATTTCGCGAAATCCCGAAATATTTGATGGCCGTTTCAGCGAACCGACACGACAACGACGCCGAGTCGACGCGCAAACGGTCACGAAGTCGACAAGTCAGTGCGACAGATGTGCCCATCGTCGCACAAAGCGCCCTGCGATAGAACGAGTGGTTGTGCCACTACTGGAGTCAAATGTGCGACTGGGTCGCAAAGTGGCTGGTTTGTGTGAGGCTGCCAATTTGACATGTTTGTTCATGCGGCCCGCAAATCGGCCTGCAAACTTGTCAAGTCTAGAAAATGGCAAGTACAGGCCGTTTTGGTGGGCGACCAAATGTCGACCAAGTGGTCGTTGTTCGCGAAAGAAATAACGACCAAAAGTCGTCGGATCTCCAGCCATTTGCAAATTTCGCAAATGGTGCGCGACTTTACACGCCCTTACCCTCCACCACGCCCCTCTGTGTTTCCGTAACCCCTCAAGAGACGCCTCAAATGTCTTCTCTTCGCTGCATCTCTTCCACAGTCCACCCCTGCTCTCGCCCTCTATGCTCTCCTCCTCCACGCCTCTCAATGCTCTCCTCCTCCACGCCCCTCAATGCTCTCCTCCTCCACGCCCCTCTATGCTCTCCTCTGACCCTTGTTTTTGCATCCCCATGGCACCCTGCTATCACAGCTGCTGCAGGTGCTACCGTCTCCCGAAAAGAGCCTGAAGTTGAGCCAACGACATGTGGAGGAGAGGTGAGGCGTGGGGGGGGAGAGGGGAGAGGGGGGGGGTTGATGGGAGGTGGGAAGGTGATTGTAGGTGGGAAGATGAGCTATGCTAGGGCTATCATCACAGCTGCTGCAGGTGCTGCCATCCCCCGAAAAGAGCCTGAAGCTGAGGCAACAACATGTGGAGGAAAGGGAGGGGAGATCCGGGAAGGTGAGGGGGGGAAGGCAATCCAGTTTGCATCTGTAATACTGAAGGTTTTTACTCTCTCGTCAGTCCCGTGGTAATTACTTTCTTATCCGGCATTCATTACAGTGCAACGTGGGAATGGTAGCACGGACCTCTTCTTACTGTTGCAGGAGCTGATGTCTAACGATACATGTGTATGTGATGTGCATACCAGGGACGTCTCTAATCATAGACGGTCAAAACAAAACTCATAAATGTTGCACATGTCATCGCGGCGCCCTCCTGTGTTGCATATGAAAGATGCATATTACCGCCCTCCTGTGATGCGCATAACTCGGCACTAATTTTTCCTCACTCTGTTCCCCCATGTCCCCAGGCTTTCTGAATTCAACAAGGAGTTTGAGTCGCTCTCGCTACAGCAGCTCTCCTGGCCAATAGTGGACGACGACTGTCGAGTGGCAATGCGCAAGAGATGGGCCGCTCATATTGAATCCGTCTACAGCGATTTTGTCGACCCTCACTTGTAAGTTCTTCATTATCCCGCGAGGTATATACGCACGCATATGCACAGAGTACTTAAAACTGTATTGTGCAGGGTTTCTTCCATCAAATGATGCACACGCATAAGGTCCACAACATTAATCTTTAAATCATCCCAGTTTGTTCTCCTTTTGCCGTTTTCCAGGCACTGGTTACCCGACTCTCCCGCCTTCCGCCTGGATCCGCCAACACTGGAGCGCCTAATTCTGAGGACATTCTTTCCACGCCCCCGTTCATGCACCACCACAGCCCATTCTCGATTCTCACATGCAGATGAGTCTAGCTTGCTTTCATTGTCACCTTTGCCTCATTGATGCCCTCTTATTGAAACAAAGGGAAGCAATGTATGCTGATATGTTTACAATTGTATATAAATTACTAGACTAATGTGTAAAACAAGCTGCCAGGTTGGAAAGAGGAAGAATATGGTCCAACAGTAATTTTGGTAGCTATTCCATTCATGATATAAAAAAGTGTGTTGCTGGCAAAAAATTTACATCACCAAACCAAAACGAGGACGGTATGTGCGGTGCTGCTCCTTCGTGGGATGAAGGTAAAATTCTCATGCACGCGGCTATTTTCCTACCCTTGTGGGTTGGGGGAAATGAGAGATCCCCTCCCACCAACTACGCCCCCGTTCATGCACCACCACAGCCCATTCTCGATTCTCTCATGCAGATGAGTCTAGCTTGCTTTCATTGTCACCTTTGCCTCATTGATGCCCAACAAAGGGAAGCAATGTATGCTGATATGTTTACAATTGTATATAAATTACTAGACTAATATGTAAAACAAGCTGCCAGGTTGGAAAGAGGAAGAATATGGTCCAACAGTAATTTTGGTAGCTATTCCATTCATGATATAAAAAAGTGTGTTGCCGGCAAAAAACATACATCACCAAACCAAAACGAGGACGGTATGTGCGGTGCTGCTCCTTCGTGGGATGAAGGTAAAATTCTCATGCACGCGGCTATTTTCCTACCCTTGTGGGTTGGGGGAAATGAGAGATCCCCTCCCACCAACTACAAGACTGCTTGCAGACTGGCTCGTCGTGACTCGTGAGTCGTGTAGTCATCACAAGAAAAATCGCATACTCGTGCATTGCACGCTAAGGACGTGCCACATTTCCCCTGTCTTGGGTGGCTGCTGCCTCCATGCATTCGTGTGAATGCCGATGAATCACCTCTACCATGGTTTCCTGTGCCGCGGTTCGGCACAATCACACTTGCTACCGGTGACTGCGATTCGCTGGTTTCGATACGCGCCCGTTAGTTTCTCAGTCGACCCCATACTCGGACCCTCATTGATTCAGATGACGAAGACAGGCCTACGACACAGAATACCTTCCTTCTCCTTTCCCACTTCACCACGGCATACCTATCACCAAGAACCAGCGTACGATAACACAAAAGCTTAGATTCTTTCCATGGCTTAGTCGTCATGGCGACGAGATACAGTTGTCCGACGTCTAATAAGGACGTCAGTAGATTGGCATCTGCTAGCACCTTCAATGACCCAGTAACAAATCCTAGTGATGCTGCTGATGTCCCGCTCTTCGACGGCGTCGCTTATAGCTTGCAGAATGGATGCGTCGAGGCAAATTTCTGCAAACACATCGTTGTTTCGAGTCATCACGGCAATACCGAGAGAACAGCCGATTCTGGCGTAGACCTGTTCGAATCAAGTGCCTGGATTCCGACTGGCGGCCCACACCAGCCACAAGCTTCAGCCATGCCACCCCTACCTAGAATAGAGGCCTGCCATGGAAGGCCCGTGCTTTTACGAATGCTGGCGAAGAAGCACTACAGCTATCGTGCAACGCGCGAGGAACCGTTCGTATCGCCAGTGCCACAGCATGAAGACTACATTGTCCAGTCTGAGCCGTATCCCCACATTCCCGTCTCACTACCGCAGACCTTTCTCGACCTGCAATCGAGTCGTAAACGTAGATTTACCTTGTTCCAGTTCCAGTAATACCTAACTGTTGATATTGTACAGCGATTCTAAATAATCAAGTAATATCTTTTGTTCAGATGCTTCAATCAACATACCGTAGGTCAGTAAGCGGACGGCAATGGCAAAACCTCTTTCAACAAAATTGTTACATGGCATCCACTGATGTAATGAATGTGAATTCATTACTGTAGAGGCTACTCCTAGCGAGGACAGCCCGAACTGTTCGCGTCAGTTTGGGTTCGGCCTAGACTTCGGCCCGAACCACTTCCGAGTCGCCCCGCACCAATCGCGACACTTCCAACCCATCAACGTCCCAAGGTCCTCGCCTACCACGGTTTCGACCCTATAAATGCTTGCTTCTTTATCATTCTCGTCATTCTGTAGTTCTCATTCTTTTTATAAAGTCTTCAGCGCACTCTTCTAAGTACAACTCATAACAACTGACATGTCCATCTGGGTTTGAACTATAAAACTACACAATTAACCCATCTAGCAAGATCGCCATGCCATGAGCCGCAAGCTCTCAGCAATCCCAGACAGCGACCCCCCAGCGCACCCAACCAGATGATGAACCACCTTACTTCTTCTTGGCAGCGGCCTTGGTAACCTTGGCACCGGAGGGGTCCTTCTTCTCGACGCTCTTGATGACACCGACAGCCACTGTTTGTCGCATGTCACGCACGGCGAAGCGACCAAGAGGAGGATACTCGGAGAAGGTCTCGACGCACATGGGCTTGGTGGGTACCATCTTCACGAAGCAAGCATCACCGTTCTTCACGAACTTGGGCTCCTTCTCCAGCTCCTTGCCGGAACGCCTGTCCACCTTGGTGATGATCTCAGAGAACTTCACGGCAATGTGGGACGTGTGGCAATCAAGCACCGGAGCGTAGCCGTTGCCGATCTGGCCTGGGTGGTTCATGATGATGACCTGCGAGGTGAAGTTGGCAGCCTCCCTGGCGGGGTCGTTCTTGGAGTCAGAGGCGACGAAGCCACGCTTGAGCTCCTTCACCGACACGTTCTTCACGTTGAAGCCAACGTTGTCACCGGGGCCAGCCTCGGGCAGAGACTCGTGGTGCATCTCCACCGACTTCACCTCAGTGGTCAGACCGCTGGGAGCGAACACGACGACCATACCGGGCTTCAGCACACCAGTCTCCACACGACCGACCGGGACTGTTCCGATACCACCGATCTTGTACACGTCCTGAAGGGGCAGACGCAGGGGCTTGTCGGACGGCCTCTTGGGCTCGGACACCTGATCCAGAGCCTCCAGCAGGGTGGGGCCCTTGTACCAGTCCAGGTTGGTGGAGCGCTCAATCATGTTGTCACCCTCGAAACCGGAGATGGGCACGAAGGGAATCTTGTCGGGGTTGTAGCCGACCTTCTTCAGGTACGACGACACCTCCTTCACGATTTCCTCGTAACGAGCCTTGGAGTACTTGGGGGTGGTGGCATCCATCTGGGACAAGGCAACGGATATTTATGTTAGCACGGGACCCAGATCGGTGATGTGTATGGGAAAAAATTGAGATCTAATGGCCCGTAAGGTGTATGATTAAGCTAGAAATATGTCAAAGATGTTACGCGAAAAAGTTGATCCGTAATTTTAGGCTTACCTTGTTGCAGCAGCAGATCATCTGCTTCACACCGAGGGTGAAC